>JAIUZE010047489.1:0-31897 GCA_022085475.1 Heliosperma pusillum | reverse complement strand
AACAAGAACACCTTCTTGTTTTTCTTGAGCTAATAATATGGATGAACAAGAAATCTCCAAACTAGAAGACCTCCTTCAAGTTGCACCAAGATGACACCAAATAATCTACCCTTATTATTAACTAGATAATAAGATAGATGATATACTACTAATATTAGACTATATTACTACACTAGTAATACTTAAGAAATATTAGTATATGAGAGTTTTTAGTGAGAGGAAGAATGTTAGAGAGAAGTGTAAAATTGCACAAAATGAAGTAGTAGTAAAATGAACAACAATTGTTCATTATAAAGCAACATGCATTAGGGTGGAGTGTTGTAGTATAAGTGATCACATGCACCAAGATGACACCAAATAATCTACTCTTATTTTGTTTAATTTGATCACATGCATTAGGGTGGAGTGTTGTAGTATAACTGATGATTATATTCTACTTGATATGTCACTTTCACTTGGTGACTTGTGAGTGTAAATAAGAACAACAATCATCACCATACTACAAGCAACATGACCGGCCACTATGGCCTTTTTTTGATCCATTTTGATTTTTGATATTTGTCCCACAAATACTTATTAATCATATGCTTAATTATCTTGTAAAATTAAGTGTTAATTTGATCATATAACAATTATATGCCACAAATAAATGAATAATATGTACTTAACATTTTAAGTTATATTCTACCATTATATCAATATATAATGGGTCCCACATTGCTTAGTTAATTTATTTTACAACTCTTTGTAAATATAATTAACTAATTACCTCTATCTCAAAACCTCAACTAATTTAGTAATTTAACGATTAATTACTAAGTTAAATCTTATTTAATCGTATTAAAATAAGATATAAATTTATTAGTCAATTATCGCATAATTGAAAAATAAGTTTAATCGAATTTGAGTTCTTAACTCAATTTCTAACAATTAACTCTCGTACATATCGAATATATGTAATGTACTAATTAACTGTATCGTATACAAATAATTAGTTACTATTTGGATTTCATCCTTTAGGTGTGACCGAAAGGGATCAGTTGATCACCGCCGTCATACGACAATAACGTCAAACTCTAGTCAGCCAACCGTTATTGATTTACGTTAATCAACTGACTAATCATATATATAGTCAATAAATATCCCAATTATATTCCTTAATAAGATTTATTATGTGGCCACTATTTGTGGAGGACACCTACTCCAACATTTTGTCCTACACTCTGATCATGAGGCATTGAAATACATAGGAGGTCAACATAAACTCAGTCACATGCATGGTAAATGGGTGGAGTTCCTCCAGTCATTCACCTTTTCTAGCAAGTACAAAGAAGGAAAACAAAATGTGGTAGCTGATGCTTTGTCTAGAAGATACACTCTGCTATCAACCATGGAGCAAAGGGTTCTTGGATTTGAGTTCATGAAGGATATGTATCAGGAAGATCCAGACTTTGCGGAAGATTGGTTAGCACAGAAAGAGGGAACAAGGACCATTGATTCACCCTACACTCTGCAAAATGGATTCTTGTTCAAAGGAAACAAGCTGTGTGTTCCCAGAGGATCTTATAGGAGTCTATTGATCAAGGAGGTACATGGAAGTGGCCTTGGAGGACACTTTGGGGTTCAGAAAACTGTGGACATACTACAGGATCAATTCTACTGGCCTAAGATGATGGGAGAAGTCCAAATAGTGCTCAGAAGGTGTGGAGTTTGTCAAAAGGCCAAGAGTTCTTTTCAAGCAGGACCTTACACTCCCCTACCAGTCCCATGTAGGCCTTGGGAAGATGTAAGTATGGATTTCATAGTAGCATTACCTAGGACAGCAAGAGGGAAAGACTCTATTATGGTGGTTGTGGATAGGTTCAGCAAGATGGCACATTTCATTGCCTGCAAAAAGACTGAAGATGCTGTGAGTGTGGCAGAGTTATACCTTGATGAGGTGGTGAGGTTACATGGAGTTCCAAGGACTATTGTATCTGACAGAGACACAAAGTTTATGAGCCATTTCTGGAGGACATTGTGGAAGCTGCTTAATACAAGATTATTGTTCAGCACCTCCCATCATCCTCAAACAGATGGACAAACTGAGGTGACCAACAAGACCTTGGGAAGGATCTTGAGGTGTATAGTCAGCAAATCCCTCAAGGATTGGGACTTAAAACTAGCTCAAGCAGAGTTCTCTTTCAATAGAGCTCCATCAGCAGCCACATGCCACTCCCCCTTTGAAGTGGTCTATGGTACTAACCCCTTAATGCCTTTGAATTTGTCTAATGTGTGCAGGTCAGAGATCCATTATGATGCCAAGAAAAGGGTGGAACAAATGCTAAAACTTCATGAGTCAGTCAGAAAACAAATTGAGAAAACCAATGATCTATACAAGAAGAATGCCAAGGTTCCTAAAGCCAAGAATGACTTTGCACCAGGAGATTTAGTGTGGATCAACCTAAGGAAAGAAAGGTTTCCTTCCAAGAGAAAGAATAAGCTAGAGCCAAGAGCAGATGGTCCCTTTCAAGTCATAGAAAAGATAGGTCCTAATGCCTACAGAATTGATTTACCAGGAGAGTATGCAGTTCATGGGACATGCAATGTTGGAGATCTTAGTCCCTTCTATGAAGACTCTGAGGGAGAGGAAGACACAGGCTTGAGGTCAAGCCTTTCTCAACCTGGGGAGGCTGCAGCAGGAGCTCACCCAAGGGGCCTTGATGATCAAGCCACAAACAAGACAAGCCTGACCCCAAGAACCCCTCAGATGGAAGCTCGACTTACAAGGTCCAAACAACAAGCCATGACAAGCCAAGATCAAGCCAAGCCAAGCCACACCAGTGAGGAAGACAGTCCAGGGGTCAGCAAGCCATGCCAAGCCCCAACACAGCCCACATTACCCACACAAGACAGAAACAAAACCATTCAGGACCAGGCAGACCAATCAGCAAACCCTGCACCTAGGAGGTACACCAGGGCATCCCAAACACCCCCACCATGGACTACCATCAAGCCAACCCACTAAACTACAAGTTTGTCCAGGATAACCCTTTTTGAAGTCTAGCAAAAATTCAAGTAACAACCACCCCAAGCTAGAGTCAGTGAACATCAAAGCAGAGAGAGTACATGGCCAGATGTGAATTCCTTTTGTTTGAGTCAACTTGTCCTCGTCCAAGGCAGGTTTTATCTAAGTGCTAATAAGAGTAGTGAGTCCCAAGGAGCAACAAAACATCCAAGGCAAAGTAGCAAGACAACAAGAACAACAGAATTCCATTTCAGGAAAGATCCAAAGGCTGCTTTACTACTTTTTGCATTAGTCTGTTTTCTATGCTTTTGTGTCTGTACTTTATAGTTGTTGAGCTCGTCCTATTGTGAGGCTCTTAATTAGTGTCTGTTGTAGTAGTTTAAGTCCTAAGCTGACCCTTGGATGATCAGTACATCCAATGGTTCACAAGATATCAGCCTCCCTATATAAGGAGGTATTTGTATGTTGTTTTAATTAGACTTTATGAATGAATTAACTTTGAGAAATCCCTCAAATCTTTCAAACTTGTGCTAAGAGCTGTAGTTTGAGTCAAGCCTGATACATCTTCAAGGTGTCTGATTAGTGTCTTGCTTTGTGGGTCAAGTTTAAGTCTGTGCCTTGCTGTGACTAGCTTGCCTGCTGTTTGAGTATAGTCTATGGTGTTTGTGCCTTGTTGTAACACTTTAGTCCTATCTCAGAACTAGTCTTTGAGTCTCTTCTCTTGTGCCTTGCTGTAGGGGAGCTTCTCTAAGTCATATCCCTTGAACTTTAGTTAATATAAACCAATCTCTCTAAAACAGCCTCCATTTCTGTCTATGTTTGTTTTCAGTTTAAGTAAGCTTAACTAAACTCCCCTTAAACTCACAAGCCTTAGTAGTTTACACTCCAAATTGGTTATTAGAGCTTTTGTTGAGAGTCTTAGTGAGTTCATTTTCCCTAACTACATTTAAAAACACAAAATAGCCCAATGAGTGAAGAGAGACTGGCAGGAGTAGAAGCAAAGATGGAGGACCTGGCTGGGATTGTAATCACCCTAACCAGAGCCTTGGATCAGGTAATAGGCAACCAGTTGTTTGCTGGAGGAAGAGGCAGAGGACGTGGAAGAGGCCAAGGAGGAGGCAGAGGAAGGCCACCTGATGATGAAGAGTATCCAGACTCAGATGACTCAACAAGAAGCAGAGCTTCCATCCACAGGCACATAGACAAGCATCTTAAGGTAGATATCCCTGAGTTTTCTGGTAGTCTTAATCCTGATGATTTGTTAGAATGGTTAAGAGAAGTAGAAAGGATCTTTGAGTACAAAGGATATAATGATTCTAAGTCTTTTAAAATAGCCATCCTTAAACTGAAAGGATATGCTTCCCTTTGGTATGAAACCATGAAAGGGTTAAGGGCTAGGGAAGGAAAAGAACCCATCAAATCTTGGACCAAACTGAAAAAGAAACTGTTAGATAAGTTTGTTGCTAAGGATTACACCCAGGATCTGTTTATCAAGTTGTCTAAATTGAAACAAGGAGACAAACCTGTTGAATCTTATCTGAGAGAGTTTGAACAACTCACCTTGCAGTGTGATATAAATGAGAAACCTGAGCAAAGGATTGCTAGGTACTTAGAGGGTCTAGATAAGAACATTGCTAACAAGGTTAGGATGCAACCTCTGTGGTCATTTGATGATGTTGTTAACTTATCCCTGAGAATTGAAAAGATAGGGAAGACTAAGTCTGTTACACCAAAACCTGTTAGGTCTTTTCAAACCAGACCTTACAGTGGATTGAGGACCATGGATACCCCTAAGACAGCACCCCCACCCACCTTAGACAAGGGAAAAGGCATCATGGGTCAGAAGCCAAGCACCTCAATGACAGAGAACAGAATTAGGTGTTTCCAATGTCAGGGTTATGGAAATTTCAGGAAGGATTGCCCTTCTAAGAAGACCTTAACTATAATGGAGGTTGAGACTTGGGAGAAAGAGGGCCTAGTTGAGTATGAGAGGGATGAACCTGAGGTTGAAGAAGTGGTAATTGAGGAAGAAGAGCCTAGTCAGGAGGCAATAGTGGCACTCCCTGACACAGGCCACAGCTTGGTTCTATGAAGGATAATGCACTCACAACAGATACCTTTGGAGGAGGATTAAAGGTCCCTCATTTTCAGGAGCAGATATACCATACAAGGGAGGGTTTGTAACCTTATTATAGATGGAGGTAGTTGTACCAATGTGGCCTTTGTTACTATGGTTGATAAGCTGAAGTTGAGCACTCAAGAGCACCCTCACCCCTATAAGTTGAGATGGCTGAGTAAGGGAGTAGAGGTTAAGGTGGATAAACAATGTATGGTACCATTCTCCATTGGAAGTGTGTACAAAGATGAAGTATTGTGTGATGTGGTTCCAATGGATGCCTGTCACTTGTTATTAGGAAGGCCATGGGAGTTTGATAAAAGCTCCATACACCAAGGAAGAAGCAACACCTATTCCTTCAAGCATGGGAGCCGGAAGGTGACATTAGTCCCCTTACCACCACATTAGAAGAGCTATGGGAGTCCAAGTATGGCTGAAGACTTTAGTGGAGTCTTGTTTCTGTCTGAGTCAGCAATGGTCAAAGAGTGTAGTGAAGAGCAACCTATATTAATGCTGCTATCAAAAGAAGTTCAGGTAGAGGAGTCTAAGGTAATCCCTGCAGAAGTTAAGCCACTCATTGATCAGTTCAAGGAAGTGTTCCCAGAGGAACTTCCTGATGGTTTACCCTCTTTGAGAGGAATTGAACACCAGATAGACCTTGTGCCAGGGTATGTACTACCTAATAGACCAGCATATAGGTGTGATCCCAAGGCTACACAAGAGCTGCAGAAACAGGTTGGAGAATTGATGAGCAAAGGTTTTGTAAGAGAATCCTTAAGTCCATGTGTTGTGCCTGCATTACTGGTTCCTAAGAAGGATAAGACTTGGAGGATGTGCATAGATAGCAGGGCTATCAATAACATCACAGTCAAGTACAGGTTCCCTATACCTAGACTTGATGACATGTTGGATGAGCTGAGGGGTTCAAGGATCTTTTCTAAGATTGATTTGAGGCAAGGTTACCATCAATTGAGGATCAGGGAAGGAGATGAGTGGAAGACAGCCTTCAAAACAAAGCATGGCCTTTATTAGTGGCTTGTCATGCCCTTTGGCCTGTCAAATGCCCCAAGTACCTTCATGAGATTAATGACAGAAGTGCTTAGGCCTTGCCTTGGGAGATTTGTGGTGGTATACTTTGATGATATCCTCATCTACAGCAAGAGCAAGGATGATCATTTGAGGCATCTTGAGGCTGTGTTTGAAATACTTAAGGAGAGTAAGCTCTTTGGGAAGCTTGAGAAATGCACCTTTATGACTGAGGAAGTCAAGTTTTTAGGATATGTGGTGTCTGGTAGAGGCATTTCAGTTGATCAAGACAAGATCATTGTAGTTCAGTCTTGGCCTATCCCTAAGAATATTACAGAAGTGAGAGGGTTTCATGGCCTAGCCTCTTTCTATAGGAGGTTCATTAAAAACTTTAGCACTATTGCAGCACCCCTCACTGAATGTATGAAGAGAGGAGAGTTCACTTGGACTGAGAATGCCTTGCAGGCTTTCAAACACATGAAGAAGCTCTTGTGCAGTGCACCTATCCTCAGGTTGCCAAACTTTGATTGCCTATTTGAGGTTGAATGTGATGCAAGTGGAGTGGGAATTGGAGCTGTCCTCATCCAAGAGAAGAAACTTGTAGCCTACTTTAGTGAAAAGCTAAGTGGTGCCAAGCTGAACTATTCTGATACGAGTTGGATGTGGGTCAATGAAGGAACGAGTTCATTGAAAGTCGGAAATCAGTTTAATTGTTCTCGATAATGATTAAATGTATTTCGAGCTTTCATTAAACGAGTGAGCTTCATTGGGTTATACGAAATTACATCTAATGGATATGGTCCCGAGAAGTCAGGTCCTCCCAGCTTGACGTTTTGGATTAATGTTTGGTTTTATGGTCATTATTAGATGAATTCATTGCTGGATTTTATGATTATTATTAGCTCCTCAATAATGCTTATTTATTGTCTATCTTAATTAGTGTAATAACCGCTATTCTTAATAGCTAGACCTTTAGTTTTCCTATTGTTGCTGCATTGTAAGGCTATATGTAGCCAATCCAATTTGACCGTAAAGAGACTCACAAGTTAAAAACAAAAGAAATAGAATTGTTTCAATTGCTACGTTAGTTTAACGTTCGATTGTTCTCGGATTGTTGCGATAATCCAAAATTAGTGATTAATTAGGACGCGTTTCCAAATTGTTACTCGATTGGAACCAATAGGTCTTGGGTAGCCAATCTCGTTCATCAAGTTATAGGTCTAACTTGGTGTCTGCTTATCCCTTTCATTTCCGCTTCCGCAGAAATTCGCATCATAAGTGGTATCAGAGGTTCGGCTCTTGATTTCCTTTTATCGAGACGGTCCTAGGCATTTAGGCTCGCCCAAATTTTATTTTCCAACAAAAAAAAAAAAGTACTGTTCACGTCGGGTACTGTTCATCCGGAAAAAAAAACATGTTGGAAGTTTTCTCAATTGTAGGGATTTACGAAGAAAAGGTGAGGTTTGATCCGATATTGCCTCCTATTTTTGACGATTATCTTGAAAAGGAAACATGCGATAACCTTGATTATGAAGTTGCACGATCTATAAATTTTTATAAGGTCATTTTTGAAGAGAAAGACTGAGATCAAGTTTCGTTTGACAAGATTATAGGAGACACATGTTACGATTGTTTAAGAAAACTGAGAGACAATTTTGATAATCTCGTTCAAGATAGGTGGCATGATGAAAGCAAGTTGAGATGGTACAAGTGGGATTGGAAATCAAGCTTATTACTAATGATTGTTATTAATTTTGCATCACTTGTAAATTTGGTATTTGATCCCGGCGGGTTAAGACGTCAAGAACTGAGGTCAATTTCTTTGAAAGGGGGAGTAGATGATACGGGTGTCGATAAGATGATAATCAAGTATTGCAATGGAAGACAAGTTGCTTAGGATTCTTGTTATTGTTATTCAATAAAAAGGTGTTATTACCCCCATTTAGTTTACTATTTAATTTGTTGTAATTGTTGTAGTTTAATGTCTTAATTGACTAGTTAATGGTCATCATTAGCTACCTTTTGGGATGTCTAAACGTCTCACTATTAGGCTATTAATAGCCATGCGTAGTTTGTAATTCATCATTCAAAGTTGAAAACAAAACTCTGTGTGTGAAACTTTCTTGAGTTGTTGCGTGCAATTCCTTTGGCTTCGTAAGATCGCGTTTTCTTGCGTAGTTCTTTGAGTATCAAATCAATAGGTCTTGGTTTGAGTCACGATTATCGAGCTATAGGTCTAATTCGTTAATCACATATCTTTGTTACTTTATTCCGCTGCGAAATTCGTATCATAAGTGGTATCTTACTCCCTTTCTTCAAAAAGAATCGTCCCGATTCTTGTGCCGTCTAATCACGAGATGAGAATGTATTAGGTGTCCATTGTATTCTGTTTAATGCCCGGATTGAACACCATTGATGATTGTTGCCGGTTCCACCCGCAAACTTGCATATTTAAACAATTTATTATGGTATTGTTTACAAACACATTACCCATTGAATGTCTAAAATGTCTAAACCACCGAACACAGCAAAGATTCCTATTAAATTGGTGAGAATGAAAGGAGTCATCCCCTTTAATTGTTAAACAAACATCAAAAGTTAGTGGGATTTCTACGTGCACGGTTTCAGAACGAACACCGCACTCCTTATTGGCTGTCCAATTCGCTTTGAATGGCGCAATGTCACAATTGACTGCGTCCTTTACTAAATGATTGCAATTGAAGGCACTAAATGTCGATTTGTGGCCATCATAACCGTTGAATATAGGCATCAGTAAATTAGAATTTAAAAAGAAAATCTCTTCGGTTTTGATACCTTCAACCTTTGGTTTGTTGATGATCTGCAATGGTCCCTTGTGTTTGTGCAAACATGGGTGTTCAAGGCTGGATGAAACTTCATCATCGTAAACGTCAAAAATGGGTGGCAAGTCTGGATCAAACATCTCCCCTGTAGGATCGTCTTGAAGTACGGAAATCAAGAGCCGTAGCTCTGATACCATATGATGCGAATTTCTGCGGAACCGGAAATGAAAGGGATAAGCAGACACCAAGTTAGACCTATAACTTGATGAACGAGATTGGCTAACCAAGACCTATTGGTTCCAATCGAGTAACAATTAGGAAACGCGTCCTAATTAATCACTAATTTTGGATTATCGCAACAATCCGAGAACAATCGAACGTTAAACTAACGTAGCAATTGAAACAATTCTATTTCTTTTGTTTTTAACTTGTGAGTCTCTTTACGTTCAAATTGGATTGGCTACATATAGCCTTACAATGCAGCAACAATAGGAAAACTAAAGGTCTAGCTATTAAGAATAGCGGTTATTACACTAATTAAGATAGACAATAAATAAGCATTATTGAGGAGCTAATAATAATCATAAAATCCAGCAATGAATTCATCTAATAATGACCATAAAACCAAACATTAATCCAAAACGTCAAGCTGGGAGGACCTGACTTCTCGGAACCATATCCATTAGATGTAATTTCGTATAACCCAATGAAGCTCACTCGTTTAATGAAAGCTCGAAATACATTTAATCATTATCGAGAACAATTAAACTGATTTCCGACTTTCAATGAACTCGTTCCTTCATTGACCCACATCCAACTCGTATCATATTCTACATATGATAAAGAGTTCTATGCTCTTGTCAGAGCTCTAAGGCATTGGAGTCATTACCTGAAGCCCAAGCCTTTTGTCCTACACTCTGATCATGAGGCATTGAAATACATAGGAGGTCAACATTAAGCTCAGTCACAGGCATGCTTAATGGGTGGAGTTCCTCCGGTCATTCACCTTTTCTAGCAAGTACAAAGAAGGAAAACAAAATGTGGTAGCTGATGCTTTGTCTAGAAGATACACTCTGCTATCAACCATGGAGCAAAGGGTTCTTGGATTTGAGTTCATGAAGGATATGTATCAGGAAGATCCAGACTTTGCAGAAGATTGGTTAGCACAGAAAGAGGGAACAAGGACCATTGATTCACCCTACACTCTGCAAAATGGATTCTTGTTCAAGGGAAACAAGTTGTGTGTTCCCAGAGGATCTTATAGGAGTCTATTGATCAAGGAGGTGCATGGAAGTGGCCTTGGAGGACACTTTGGGGTTCAGAAGACTGTGGACATACTGCAGGATCAGTTCTACTGGCCTAAGATGATGGGAGAAGTCCAAATAGTACTCAGAAGGTGTGGAGTTTGTCAAAAGGCCAAGAGTTCTTTTCAAGCAGGACCTTACACTCCCCTACCAGTCCCATGTAGGCCTTGGGAAGATGTAAGTATGGATTTCATAGTAGCATTACCTAGGACAGCAAGAGGGAAAGACTCTATTATGGTGGTTGTGGATAGGTTCAGCAAGATGGCACATTTCATTGCCTGCAAAAAGACTGAAGATGCTGTGAGTGTGGCAAAGTTATACCTTGATGAGGTGGTGAGGTTACATGGAATTTCAAGGACTATTGTATCTGACAGAGACACAAAGTTTATGAGCCATTTCTGGAGGACATTGTGGAAGCTGCTTAATACAAGATTATTGTTCAGCACCTCCCATCATCCTCAAACAGATGGACAATTTGAGGTGACCAACAAGACCTTGGGAAGGATCTTGAGGTGTATAGTCAGCAAATCCCTCAAGGATTGGGACTTAAAACTAGCTCAAGCAGAGTTCTCTTTCAATAGAGCTCCATCAGCAACCACATGCCACTTCCCCTTTGAAGTGGTCTATGGTACTAACCCCTTAATGCCTTTGAATTTGTCTAATGTGTGAAGGTCAGAGATCCATTATGATGCCTAGAAAAGGGTGGAACAAATGCTAAAACTCCATGAGTCAGTCAGAAAACAAATTGAGAAAACCAATGATCTATACAAGAAGAATGCCAAGGTTCCTAAAGCCAAGAATGACTTTGCACCAGGAGATTTATTGTGGATCAACCTAAGGAAAGAAAGGTTCCCTTCCAAGAGAAAGAATAAGCTAGAGCCAAGAGCAAATGGTCCCTTTCAAGTCGTAGAAAAGATAGGTCCTAATGCCTACAGAATTGATTTACCAGGAGAGTATGCAGTTCACGGGACATTCAATGTTGGAGATCTTAGTCCCTTCTATGAAGACTCTAAGGGAGAGGAAGACACATGCTTGAGGTCAAGCCCTTTTCAACCTGGAAAGGCTGCAGCAGGAGCTCACCCAAGGGGCCTTGATGATCAAGCCATAAACAAGACAAGCCTGACCCCAAGAACCCCTCAGATGGAAGCTCGAGTAACAAGGTCCAAACAACAAGCCATGACAAGCCAAGATCAAGCCAAGCCAAGCCACACCAGTGAGGAAGACAGTCCGGGGCTCACCAAGCCATGCCAAGCCCCAACACAGGCCACATTACCCACACAAGACAAAAACAAAGCCATTCCGGACCAGGCAGACCAATCAGCAAACCCTGCACCTAGGAGGTACACCAGGGCATCCCAACCACCCCCACCATGGCCTACCATCAAGCCAACCCACTAAACTACAAGTTTGTCCAGGATAACCCCTTTTGAAGTCTAGCAAAAATTCAAGTAACAACCACCCCAAGCTAGAGTCAGTGAACATCAAAGCAGAGAGAGTACATGGCCAGATGTGACTTCCTTTTGTTTAAGACAACTTGTCCTCGTCCAAGCCAGGTTTTATCTAAGTCCTAATAAGAGTAGTGAGTCCCAAGGAGCAACAAAACATCGAGGGCAAAGTATCAAGACAACAAGAACAACAGAATTCCATTTCAGGAAAGATCCAAAGGCTGCTTTTCTACTTTTTGCATTAGTCTGTTTTCTATGCTTTTGTGTACGTACTTTATAGTTGTTGAGCTCGTCCTGTTGTGAGGCTCTTAATTAGTGTCTGTTGTAGTAGTTTAAGTCCTAAGCTGACCCTTGGATGATCAGTACATCCAATGGTTCACAAGATATCAGCCTCCCTATATAAGGAGGTCTTTGTATGTTGTTTTAATTAGACTTTATGAATGAATTAACTTTGAGAAATCCCTCAAATCTTTCAAACTTGTGCTAAGAGCTGCAGTTTGAGTCAAGCCTGATACATCTTCAAGGTGTCTGATCAGTGTCTTGCTTTGTGAGTCAAGTTTAAGTCTGTGCCTTGCTGTGACTAGCTTGCTTGCTGTTTGAGTATAGTCTAGGGTGTTTGTGCCTTGCTGGAACACTTTAGTCCTATCTCAGAACTAGTCTTTGAGTCCCTTCTCTTGTGCCTTGCTGTAGGGGAGCTTCTCTAAGTCATATCCCTTGAACTTTAGTTAATATAAACCAATCTCTCTAAAACAGCCTCCATTTCTGTCTATGTTTGTTTTCAGTTGAAGTAAGCTTAACTAAACTCCCCTTAAACTCACAAGCCTTAGTAGTTTACACTCCAGATAGAATATCCGAGTATTTCTCACGAATACGATCCAAACTTGAAGTATCAGAAGCTTTTGAGATTTCGTTGAATAGCTTTCATCTCCTACGCAGAGTTCTTTCTAGATCGGGGTCTAAAGAGATAGGGGTCCCTAGTCTAAAAGATCTGGGCATAAGATTGAAAAGCTAAGATGAAAAATCAACAGAGGTCTAAAGGAATTTGGGTTCCTAAAGACTAGATAAAACTAATTGCGATAAAAATCACAAGAAAAAGGAAAACTAAACCGTGCTCCCCGGCAACGGCGCCAAAATTTGATCGTGCTTGTCGCGAGCCCGATACAAAGATAAATTACCTAGACTAGGCTAATAACAAATTAATGTAATTAGGGAAGTAGGGGTCGATCCTCAGGGAGATAGTGTATCCTATAGAATGTGAAGTGTCTCGCAATTGAGTTTTATCTAACGAATTTATGGGTTTTGGGATTTTGATATCTAAACTAATATAAAGCATAAATGAAAACAAAATAAAAACAAATGAAAACAATAAAGCAAGTGATGAAAAGCATCTAGGGAAGTAGGTTCACACATGTAGATTGACATATCGATGAAATTGGATTTGGAACATGCAAATAATTCATTGTGAGTTCGTAAGAATGATGTGTTCATTACAATCATAGATCAAATGGTCTAGCAGGCTTTTAGGCGATTTACTAGGTTTTAATCTACCATGTCATGCTTTGTCTATTCAATTCGCGTATCTCTACCTTGGAAAAGAATTCCATTCTAGTCGATGATTTCCGGCCAGAAATCGTCAACTATCGTTATAGTCCATACATGCATAGACACAACGTTTTAAAGGCACAATTTCTTTATCCAATTATCATCTTTTAATCAATCTAACATGGCTACCCTACACCCTAGAAAGGTGACTACTCACTCATGGCGATGTCTAAATCTAAGATGATATTAACAATGAAAACTAGGATAGACATGTTTAGTTTATTTTGACTCTTTATATGGCGATAATAACGACGCTACTTGACAATCTAGGAAATGAAATAACGATTATAACAACATGAAAATGAATCTAAGATAATACGTAAAGAGAATAACAATCAAATGGAAAACAATAAAGGACATTAAACAAAGGATAAAGTAGAAATACCTATATGACGATCAATGACGATAATGACAACAATAATAGAAAATCCTTGCACATAATAATCGATCCTTGAATTACAACGCTTGAACCCAACAAAGTAGATTACAAAGATTGAAACTCTTATTGATCTAAACTAAGGTTTTGATGTAGAAAGGACAGAAATAAACTAAGAACTAAAGACTAAAGAAGAAGAAAATGATCTAAACTAGAAAGACTAAACTAAAGAGAAAATGTAAGAAGAGAAGAGATGTTGTGTGTGTGATATATGTTGAGAAGAGTGGCTGGAGCATCCTTTATATAGAATTAGGGTTTCGTGGGGAAGGGGTCGAGCATTGAACATATAGGACAAAAATAGGAAGTTGAAGCATTTTGTGCGGATCAGCAGGGATACCCGATCGGGTACACACTTACCCGATCGGGTAAGTTGTACTCTGGGTCCTTTGACTAACGTTTCATCTCCCTTTGATTTGACTTGACTTCCATCATCCCCCTTGACCTCTTCAAACGGGTTTGTTGATAGGGTTTGATGCAAAGCGATGAATTCTTCCGCCTAATTGATTGATCTTCCGACAATTGCGACATCGTCTTTACTTCTTCTCTCTTTCGAATTTGTGAACCTTCTTGAAATGCCTTTCACTTGGTCAAGCTTGCTTCTTCAAACCGTCGAGTTCAAGACAAATGCTCGGGAATATAGAAAAAGGGCGTAGAAACGTCACTATCCCTACAAAACAGGTTAGAACATAGGAATTTGCCTAGAAGACGATATTAGCTCATAAAGTGGCTTAACAAAGCACAAATGACATACAAAACCGAGCTAAAGTGGGGGTTAAAACCATACAAATATTCACTTATCAGAAACATATATACATTCACACGTTGACTCAATCAATATCTGCATGTGAATCTATAGTGGTTTTGGGAAATGTAAATGCATGTGAATCAAAGCTATAAATAATGTCTGAATCAATAACTGCATGTGAATCAATAAATCCACTCAATAACTCTCTATAAGTACAGCCTCAATACAAGGCTATCAACCATACAAAATACTAACATCTTTGCATTCCCCCTAAATTGTTTCCATAATGTCTGAAACGTTTACAAAACCATATGCTTGCATCATGGTCCAAATGCCTGCTCATATTGAGGGTGTCTACATTTTGTGTAAGAGTAACAAGAAACTCTGTGATACGCTAATTCGAAATGGCTACTTAATCAAGAAGATGAGGCCAAATTGTCATGGCAGGCACTTTTGTGGGGAACTCGTTTTCGAGTTTGGGATGACCGATACTCATCGTGCATCCGCATTCAAACTGGAAGAATGTTTGACAAGGCAGGGCATGGGCGAAAAGATTGAATTGAGAGCACGGACCACCGGCCTGGGCCATATCTATGGGTGGCTACCCCACATGACCGTCACCGTTTTCCAAATGGGGTCGACATTGTTGAAGTGACCCAGGTAGAGCGGTACGAATGGGATGGTTCTGGCTGAGGCTGAGCCGATTGATGCATATGCTCTAGCGGTGGCAGCTATCCGGGAGATTTACCCTGGCTCAATTTAGTGGAGTCCCATACATCAGTTTGTTGTTGTTGTTGTTTCGTTGTTTTGGCGCCGTTTGTGTGTGGCGCCTGACCGGTTGTGTCGCAGTCTCGGTGCAAAAATAATTACCCACACTTAGGCTAACAACATAAAGAATGAAATTAGGGAAGTAGGGATCGATCCTCAGGGAGTACGTGTTAACTATGAATTGCTATGGGGTGATTTTTATTTAAGTTTGATTTATTTGAGGTGATTATCTAAACTACTAACATGAAATAAAATGACAAGTGTACAATGACGATATTGCAATAAAAATAAATCTAATCTAATTGATGACGATAATAAAATTGCAAGATAAAATGAACTAATCTACTTGACGGAAAGCAAAGTGACAATAATTAAATCTATCTAACAACAATAAAAACTATCTAATGGCAATAAAATAAAACGATATAATAAACTAACTAAAACGATAAAATAAACTATCTAATCAAATTGATATAGAGAATTAGAAATTCATGTCAAATAATTTAAAAGCTTTATTGATATCAATAATAGAATTACTACGATTGTCTAAGCCTTGTAGCGGTATATTCCTCTCGGATTCGTACCGACTTTTTAATGGGTCCTAACGTCCTTTCAACCCGGTTAGGTCACTAAACCCCTATTGGTAGTCCTAATTCCCATCCCAAATCTCGTTTCTAAGACGGAAATTGACTAATACAAACAATTGTTTATGGCCATTAAACAAAGTTATAGAATTTGACACAACCAAAGGAAAAAACAAACTAGATGGTTCTATTGGTATCGATTCTTCTTTTAATTCATTTTAACTAGCAAATCATTTCAATATTTCAATTTTATTTATTATATTTACATAATGATAATCCTACACTACTAGATTTAATTTATGTGATTAAATAAATTAAGAGGAAAAGATGTAGGAAATTAAACTATGAATTAGGGATATTAAAATGATTGACATGATCAATATTAAATTGGCTATTATTCTAATGATGAAATTTACAATGATTATTATATGACTAGGTGAAGTAAAATGAGACATATTAAACGATGATTTAATTTTGACTAAATTACTTTTATGCGGGATAACTAACAACAATGATAATACAAAACGAACGCTAAGTAGATTATAATTCATGGTTTATGAAAGTGATAGAATCTATTATAAAATAAACATAACGGTATTGAAAATAATGAAAGCAAAAGATAGAGAATTACCGTAAATGGAAGTACAACGATATAAGAGAAAATAATAAGAACGAATTTCAACCAAAATGTAATGATAAAACAGTAGAGAGTGCTAGAGAAAATGCTTGAAGTAAGATGTCTAAAATTGCATACAAAACCATAAACTATAATCTAACTTGTATGTAAATTGCTAAATGTAAGAGATGATAATATGATTGGTATGTAATGTAATCTAATGTAATGTGTTGTAATCCCCCCTCTTATGATGATGATGACCTTAGGCTTTTATAGGGCTGCAAGGTTGAGCGTTTCCATCCGGATTCATACCCTAGACAAGGCAATAAACATCCCCATTAAAGCTTGGGAGAAGAAGAGGCAAGAGGCGTTCAGCAGCATATATACCCTGATGGATCTTCTTTGGTCTCTTCGATTTTCTTCTTTGGGCACGGAATCCTATGCCTTGTTTTGGTAGTTTGCAGCTCGGAAATGGTCTTGGGCCAGGCTTTGGTTGACTTGGCTTGTGTTTTAATTGAGAAACTAGGTCAAAAGTCAAGACCAATCCAATTTGAGGAATTATGCAATGGGAATTGTGATCCAATCAGGAAATTGCTATTATCGATTCCTCGTAAACTTGTATTCTAGTGCCTTTGCTCCATAAAGTAAGAAAATATAGCAAAACCGCTTCATTTCCTATAAAACGAGACAAACCACGCAAAACAACTAGAATAGTAATGTTAGCTCGTTAATCACTTAACAAACTGCATAAATCATATAGAAATCGAGCTAAAACGGGGGATAAATTAGTACAAAATATCGCTTATCAGCGCCGTTTGAACTTATTTAATAATATTAATGTTGATACGTCAATTGTTGTTTGACTTAATTTCGATCAAAATGAAAGTGATTTTGTATTTAGATTGATACGTTAATTGTTGTTTGATTTAATAATGAAGTAATTAAACCAAATATTAGGTTAAAACTAAATTTAATAATGGTCATAAATTAAATAATACACTAATTCACTAATTCAATTCAAAGCTATTCAATCAATAAAGCAAAATTAGAATTGAACAATTCAGTAAAATTATAAGCCAACAAATTCACAAATTCAATAATAAACGACATTCAGGAAATCCACAATAATTAGAATTGAACAATCTAGCTAGAAAAGTTTAATAAGAAATAGTTAATAAAAATAGTATCTGATTAATAAGAAATAGCAGACGGTGACAACAGTGACGGATATGATGATAGAGAGACGACCGGGGAGTATGTCTTAGTGTTTGTGGTTTTGTGTTGTAGTATGATCGCTTTGTGTTTGTGTTTTTGTGTTGCAGTACAGTATTATTAATGTTGTGTGTTTTTGTGTTTTTTTCATCTTTATTAACTAATATTGACAACGGTTATTATAAACAAACCGTTGTGATACAGTAATGACTACGGTTAAAGTCTACCCGTTGTTATATATTTTCATCATGTTTGCGCCAATATGAAAACTCTAATAAACACAAGGACAATGGTTCGTTATTTATCAACGCTTTGTTGAAAGTAATAACAACGGGTATATTAAGTAAAACCATTGTTGTTTCTTAATTTTTTTTTTTTAATTATAAAAAGAGATTGCATTACAACTGTAACAACAGAAACAGCAACAGCATAAGCACTATATTGCAACAGGAGTTCCGGCCAGGACAAACATGAAACACAGGATCAAAGCAAGCCAGCCAAAGACAGTTCAAACAATGACACTGCAACCAAAGTTCACTACCAGCTTCAAACCCAAACCATATCCAAGCCAAATTCAAACCACAGCCGACAACCACCCTCAACTTACCTAAAGAGCTATGGCAATGCCTTATACAAATCAAACCACAGTCACACAAACCAGAGCAAGAGCGAAACAAACAACAACCAACCCATCAGCCAGATAGAAGCCAGTCTGCAGCAGTTGCCTTGGACAGGGTCCAAGGATGACTTCCAAGCATGAGAAACTAAAGCCAAGGATCAGGCTTGATCCTAGGAAGGGTCTGCAAACTTTTTGTCCAGGAAACCTTCCTCAGAAAACGCCAGGAACAACCATCAATTCAAGCCACAAACCCAACAGACCAGTTTTAACATATTCTAGAGTAGTTCAGCTGTCACTGTCAATACTTCCTCTTTTGGCCAAGCAAACTCGAGGGACCGTCTGCTGAGTCTTTGGGATAAAACCTACTTCAGTTTGGCTCAAGAAACCAAGCCTTAAGTCAACTCTTCTACTACAATAAAGCAACAACAAGGCAGCAAGGAAGATTGTCCTTTGTCAACTACTTTTTTTGTTCTTTACTTTATGTCAGTCTATGTAAGGATTGTAGCTGTTTATTTGTCTTTGTCTGTAAGCCATTGGTGGCCCTAGATAAATTTGGACGAGTAAGATGTAACCTAATTGCCTATAAAAGGCTTATCCCTAATGAATGAAAGGCAGATTTGAAGTAAAACACAAAACTGAAACCTTGTTTCTGTTTAATAACTTTTGGCTGTGTGCTTGAGAAAACCTTCCTTTGCTGTGTGCTTGGAAGTGAGCCTGGGTCCTTAGCTGTCTGCTGGGATCAAGTCTCAACCCTCAACCATTGGCTTTGTGTTTTGGTTAAGGCTCTATCAGTTTTCAGTTGCATTCAGTCAAGCAAAACAGAGCATATTGAGTGTGTTCTTACCTTATCTTACATTGTCTTGATTTTGTACATTTTCTTGATAATTTCAGTGCAATTTGGTTATCAGACCTTTGGTATGTGAGTTCATTTACCCAACTACATTAAAAATACAAAAACCAACCATGAGTGAAGAGAGAATTGCAGGACTTGAAACCACAGTTCAAGGTCTCACCAGAACTGTGATGGAAGTCACAAGATCTGTTAATGAACTCCTTGATGGTCGTCTTAACAATGACATGAGGGGAGGCAGAGGTCGAGGAAGGGGAGAACTATTCCCATATGGTGGGGGAAGGAGAAGACAACCTGTAGAGCAAGATGAAGTGTCAGACTCAGATGGCTCTGATCAGAGTCTTCTTAGACATCATGACAAAGTCATAAAGGTAGAGATTCTTGAGTTTCTAGGTAGCATGAACCGTGATGATTTCCTAGATTGGTTAAGGTCTGTAGAAAGAGTCTTTGAGTTTAAAGGATATACTGATAGAAAGGCTTTTAAGGTTGCTATCATGAAACTGAAAGGATATGCCTCACTGTGGTATGAGAACATGAACACCTTGAGGGTAAGAGAAGGGAAAGAACCTGTTAAATCATGGCTTAAACTGAAAAAGAAAATGAGAGTTAAGTTTGTATCTAGAGACTACACCCAAGACATGTTCATCAAACTCACCCACATGAAACAAGACCAGAAACCTGTAGAGTCTTATCTAAGGGACTTTGAACAACTCACTCTGCAATGTGAGGTTGTTGAAAAACCTGAGCAGAAGATAGCAAGGTTCTTAGAATGGTTGGATGAGAGGATATCTAGTAAGGTCAGGCTGCAGAACATATACTCTTTTTAGGAGGCTGTCGACTTGTCTCTAAGGGTAGAGATGTTGGGGAAGGGAAAGTCTAGTGCCTCTAAGACACCAGCTAGAGCCCCTGCCTTTAAACCCTATGTAGGAGTCAGGATAGGAGACCCTGTGATCCCTGTTAAGATTCCTGTCAACACTGATAAGGGCAAGACTGTTGATTCAGCCCAAAGAAAAACGATCCCTCTCAAAAAGTGTTTTCAGCGTCAAGGTTCTGGACATTTTGCTAGAGAATGCCCATCAAAAACAGCTCTTAGCACCCTAGAAGTTGTGCATTGGGGAGAGGATGAGGTGTTGGTCTGTGATGATGAAATGGAGGAGCCTGAGGTAGAGGCTAGTGAGGAGTTGATAGAGCCTGATGCTGGTTTAAGCTTGGTAACATGGAGGGTAATGCATGAACAACCTCAGCCTTTAGAGGAAGACCAGAGACACCGGATCTTTAGGACCAGATGTACTATCAAAGGTAGGGTCTGTAATCTCATTGATGGAGGAAGCTGCACTAATGTAGCCTCCAAAACCCTGATAGAAAAGTTGGCTTTACCCACTAAGGACCACCCCCTACCTTAAAAACTCAGGTGGTTGAACAAAGGAGCTTAGATTAAAGTGGATAAGCAATGTCTTGTTCCTTTCTCAATAGGCAAGGGATATATTGATGAGAGTCTGTGTGATGTTCTGCCTATGGATTCTTGTCACCTCTTGCTTGGGAGACCATGGGAGTTTGACAGGGATGCTACCCACCATGGGAGGGACAAAACCTACACTTTTAAGTTTGGGAAGAAGAAAATCATCCTAGCCCCTTTACCCCCTGCTCTAAAGGTTAACCCACCCCCCATGAGTGAGGCTTCCAAGGAAGTCATGTTGATAAGTGAGTCAGAGATGATACAAGAACTGAGTGAGCTTCAACCTATGTATATATTGCTTACCAAGGAGACTGGATCAAGCATGGTTGATGTCCCTGAGGAGGTCAAGTCTATTCTAGAAGCTTATGGTGATGTCTTTCCTTCTGAGCTCCCTAGTGGACTGCCCCCACTTAGGAGAATAGAACACCACATTGACTTAGTACCTGGAGCTGTCCTACCCAACAAACCTGCTTACAGAAGTGACCTTAAGTCCACACAAGAACTCCAGCTTCAAGTAGGTGAGTTGCTGAGCAAGGGGTATGTCAGGGAATCCCTCAGTCCTTGTGCTGTGCCAACCTTACTAGTACCTAAGAAGGATGTGACCTGGCGCATGTGTATTGACAATAGAGCAATCAACAACATCGCTATTAAGTATAGGTTCCCTATACCTAGGCTTAATGATATTCTGGATGACCTGAGTGGGGTTCAAGTGTTCACAAAGATTGATCTGAGGCAGGGATACCACCAAGTTAGGATAAGAGCATGAGATGAGTGGAAAACAGCTTTCAAAACAAAACATGGACTCTATTAGTGGTTGGTAATGCCCTTTATGTTGTCTAATGCCCCTAGTACTTTCATGAGGTTGATGACAGAAGTCCTGAGGCCATACTTGGGCAAATGTGTGGTGGTTTACTTTGATGACATTCGTATTTACAGTTCAACCAAGAGGGAGCATTTACAGCACCTGAGGTTATTGTTTGAAGTTCTGAGGGTGAACAAATTGTATGGCAAGCTGGAGAAATGCACTTTCATGCAACCTGAGGTTTATTTCCTTGGGTTCATCATTTCAAAGAAAGGGGTAGCAGTTGATCCTGAGAAGGTTCAGGCAATCAAGGAATGGCCACTTCCTCAGACTGTGACTGATGTTAGGAGTTTCCATGGTCTAGCCTCTTTCTACATAAGGTTCATACAGGGGTTTAGTTCAATCATGGCCCCTATTACTGAGTGTATGAAGAAGGGGGAGTTCAAGTGGAATGACAAAGCTGAGAAGTCCTTCAACCTGATCAAGGAATTGTTGTGCAAGTCTCCTATACTAGTTCTGCCAGATTTCAACACTCTTTGAGGTTGAGTGTGATGCCAGTGGCCTTGGCATAGGGGTTGTGCTTACACAAGAGAAGAAGCATGTTGCATACTTCAGTGAAAAGTTAAATGGGGCTAAGTTGAATTACTCTACATATGACAAGGAGTTCTATGTCATTGTGAGAGCATTGAACCATTGGGGACACTACCTGAAACCTAAGCCATTTGTGCTACATTCTGATCATGAGGCCCTCAAATACATCAATGGGCAGCACAAACTCAACCCCAGACATGCCAAATGGGTGGAGTTCCTACAGTCATTCTCATTCTCTAGCAAGTATATAGAGGGCAAGAACAACATTGTAGCTGATGCTTTGTCAAGAAGATCTGTAATGCTGACATTCATGGAACAAAGGTTATTGGGGTTTGAGTTCATGAATGAGCTCTATCAGGAAGACCCATACTTCAGAGATGAATGGAAGGTGCATCAGGAAGGTGAAGTTAAGAAAGAGAGCAAATACACAGCTCAGGAAGGCTACATGTTCTATGGAAATAAGCTATGTGTGCCTAAGGGACCTTACAAGGGACTGCTAGTAAAGGAAGTCCACTCAAATGGCCTTGCTGGCCACTTTGGGGTACAGAAGACATATGACATCTTACAGGATCAGTTCTATTTACCCAGGATGGTCAGTGGTGTGCAAGATGCCATTAAGAGATGCAGGTCCTGTCAGATAGCAAAATCACACTTCCAGGCTGGTCCTTACACACCACTCCCAGTACCAAACAAACCATGGGAAGACCTCAGCATGGATTTCATTGTGCCACTACCAAGAACACAGAGGGGAAAGGATTCCATCATGGTGGTTGTAGACAGGTTCAGTAAGATGGCACATTTCATTGCTTGTAAAAAAAACTGAAGATGCATTGGGGGTAGCTGAGCTATACTTTAAGGAGGTTGTCAAATTGCATGGGGTCCCTAAGAGCATTGTCTCAGACAGAGATACAAAGTTTGTGAGTCATTTCTGGAGGACCTTATGGAAGCTGTTGAGGACCAGATTGTTGTTCAGTACTTCACACCATCCCCTAACTGATGGGCATACAGAAGTTACCAACAGAACCTTGGGGAAGATATTGAGAAGCATTGTTTCTAAATCCCTAAAAGACTGGGACCTCAGGCTAGCACAAGCTGTATTTGCCTTCAACAGAGCTTCCTCCAACAGCACAGGTAAAAGTCCCTTTTAAACAGTTTATGGTACTAACCCTCTCATGCACACAGACCTAGCCCCAGTCAAAGGAAACAAAGCAAACTATGATGCCAAGAGAAGAGTTGAGCAAATGATACAGATCCATGAGCAAGTTAAAAGGCAGATTGAAAAGACCAATGAAATATACAGAGCAAGAGCCAAAGGACCTAAGAAGTCTAAGGAGTTCAAAGCAGGGGGCCTTGTATGGCTGCACTTAAGGAAGGAAATATTTCCAGACAAGAGAAAGAACAAGCTCATGCCAAGAGCAGATGGACCATTTGAAATATTGGAGAAGCTGGGTCCTAATGCCTACAAGGTGGATTTGCCAGGCAGCTATGGAGTCCATTGTACTTTCAATGTTGGAGATCTAAGCCCCTACCATGGAGAATCAGATGATGAGGAAGATGAAGATTTGAGGGCAAATCCTTTTCAAGAAAGGGAGGTTGCAACAGGAGTTCCAGGCCAGGACAAACATGGAACACTGGATCAAAGCAAGCCAGCCAAAGACAGTTCAAACAACTCTACAACAAACAATGACACTGCAACCAAAGTTCACTACCAGCTTCAAACCCAAACCATGTCCAAGCCAAACTCAAACCACAGCCCACAAATACCCTCAACTTACCTAAAGAGCTATGTCAATGCCTTATACAAATCAAACCACAGTCACACAAACTAGAGCAAGAGCCAAACAAACAACAGCCAGCCCATCAGCCAGACAGAAGCCAGTCTGCAGCAGTTGCCTTGGACAGGGTCCAAGGATGACTTCAAAGCATGAGAAACTAAAGCCAAGGATCAGGCTTGATCCTAGGAAGGGTCTGCTAACTTCTTGTCTAGGAAACCTTCCTCAGAAAACGCCAGGAACAACCATCAATTCAAGTCACAAACCCAACATACCAGTTTTAACCTATTCTAGAGTAGTTCAGCTGTCATTGTCAAGACTTTCTTTTTTGGCCAAGCAAATTCGAGGGACTATTTGCTGAGTCTTTGCGATCAAACCTACTTCAATTTGGCTCAAGAAACCAAGCCTTAAGTCCACTCTTCTACTACAATAAAGCAAAAGCAAGGCAACAAGGAAGATTGTCCTTTGTCAACTACTTTTTCTGTTCTTTACTTTATGTCAGTCTATGTAAGGATTGTAGTTGTTTATTTGTCTTTGTCTGTAAGCCATTAGTGGCCCTAGATGAATTTGGACGAGTAAGATGTAACCTAATTGCCTATAAAAGGCTTATCCCTAATGAATGAAAGGCAGATTTGAAGTAAAACACAAAACTGAAACCTTGTTTCTGTTTAATATCTCTTGGCTGTGTGCTTGATAAAATCTTCCTTTGTTTTATGCTTGGAAGTGATCCTGGGTCCTTAGCTGTGTGCTGGGATCAAGTCTCAACCCTGAACCATTGGCTTTGGGCTTTTGTTAAGGCTTTATTAGTTTTCAGTTGCATTCAGTCAAGCAAAACAGAGCATATTGAGTGTGTTCTTACCTTAGCTTACATTGTCTTGATTTTGTCCATTTTCTTAATACTTTCAGTGCAATAATAATACCTCAAATTATATACCACCTCAGGATCGGGGACGTTTCTTGCCCGACATAGTTTCTTCGTTAACCTAAATACCTTCACCATGATCATCACGCATATAGATGCTTTCAATGTTATCATGATCAGTGTCAACATCGTCGAAATAAGATACAGTGGTAGAGTGATCTATTCCCTCAAATACGATATCCTGATCATTATCCCCACCATTATCGGGTGCACCCCGTCTACTCCTTGTAGATAGTACAACATACCACTTCTTATCCATAAGATCGGTGACATAGAACACTTGTTTAGCTTAGGATGCCATTATGAAAGGATCATCGTTATTATTATCAACCTTATCCAAATTGACCAACGTAAATCGCATTTTATCCTTTCGAACACAATTGTTGTTGTTATCAACCGAGTTACATCAAAACAGAGGTATTGTGAAATCAATATAATCTAATACCAATATTTCTTGAATAACACCATAATAAAGGCATTTTCCCTAAATAGGTTTTTTATCTTTTGAAGTAGCAAAGTGCATTACCTCAAATTCAGAACTCACACCACTATTTTGCATTGTGCTCAACTCATCTTGCTCGCGGGTGTAAAAATTATATCCATTAATAGCAAAACTGCTGAAAAAAGTGGCCCTGTCATTTGGATCCAAACCAAGACGTAGTAACCTAGGAGACATGTCATCATCATACAAATTCTTAACTCCAAGATAATATTCCTAAACCACTCTCCAAACGTCTTTTTATGCTCGTTTGCAATCCACATCTCGCTCTTGTTTGGGTGTTCGTATTTGAGCTCATCTTTGTATTGTTGAATATAAGGTTGCACATCATCTTCGTTATTTAGCACATACGTATGTGCTAAATGCAACATGTCACGTGTCACAATTTTTTCAACCCGCCCCTAATACCTTTTCCGGTCATCTAGTCACTATGACGATTCTTTGGAACGCCAATTATGTAACACCCGTAATCTTAGCCGTTATAATTTAATAATATCATAATAATACTAGTTAGCGTAATTTTAGATTTAGAATAGAACTTAGTTTTATGTGTCTAATTTATCAAATCTGAGTCCGTATTCGGACTCTACTCGGAATTTCGGGAGGGTTACACCTTAGTCCATATGTTGGGCCTTTATTTTAATCTCCACTCACACAACCTAACCCTTACCCTACCCATTTTCCTCTCAACTTTTCAGATTACTATTCACTCTCTTCAACCTCCCTCAAACACACTAAACCTTAGCCACCATCACCATTGTTGAACCTTAAACTTTCCCACCTAAATCCTACCATAACTCATTCATTTCTCATCCAAATTCATTAATTCTTAGCCTATTCTCTTTCTTTTCTTCTTCTCTTCCTAGTAAGGTAAGAAAATTCTAGTCTTTCTCATTTTTCGTTTTCTCATCTTTTTCCAAGGTGAAAATATTCATCTTTTGTATCAATTTGTAGGAGGAGACCTCCAAGATCCAGACCGAGACTATTTTCTAGTAGAGGAAGAAGAAGAAGATTAGTGAAGACGCAAAAAGGTAACGGTGAAGGGTTACTCGATATCAATTAACGTTTTTAATGCTTTACTTGTGGTTTTAGTAGAGTAAGATACAACCTTTGTCGAATTTCATGAGAATGTTAGAAATATCGGTATATTTCGTCCTTAATATACGGATTATAACGAAACTATAGTATATGAATTACGAGTCATAAATAAAAATTGCATAATATAAAATTATAGGAATTTAGAATTAACCTTTGGTCCTAGAAAACTTGGCCTATGAACAATATCGAAATCGATATTTTCCTAATTGTTGCACCCAAGATGCTCCGAGATATGCCTTGCTTGTGCTAGAATTTTAGATAAAAGTTACTCCTAATTTTTCTTTTGTGTGATGATGAATGATAGAGAGAATTCGTGAGGAAAAATCTGAATTTTTCTTTTGTTCTTCTTGCTCTTCTGTCCGGCCGTTCCACTAGGGTAGTAGAAGGAGGAGTCTCTCCTCTTTTTACTACTCTTGTTATTAGGGTTTAGACCTAGTTACCATAAGAGAATAATAGGAGATCTTTTTCCCTTATTTTTATCTCCTATTAACCGAAAAATTAAGAGAAGAAAAGACTATTTTTTTCTTTCCTTTTTCGGTTATATTAGCATGTAATATAATATATAGGTCAACTATAAATATCCGTATATTTATAATTTGCTAATTAAATATAACATATTATGTTTAATTACGAATTAACATTTTAATTCGTTTAAGCTTATATTATATACATTGATTAAATATAACGTTTTATATTCAATTACGAATTACATTTAATTCGTCTCAGCTAATATTATTTAATCGTTAATAAATAATCGTATCATCATTACATTGATTAACCTTTTAGTCATATACATCGACTAACCTTTTAGTCATATAATAAGGCATCAATATGATTATATTATTCATATAATCACATCTCTCATACACATCCTTTAGGTGTGACTTTTAGGGACCAGTTGATCATCGCCATTAAAATGACAATAACGTCAAACTCCTAGCAAGCCAACCGTTATCGATAAACGCTAATCAACTGATAAGAATACAAAGTATACCCTGTGAAACTGTAAGAGATTTATTCTTGTTATCACACTAACCTTGGAGGACACTAGCTCCAACAGAGAAAACCTACTTGTTGTCTTTCATATGTGTGAATCCCACCATTCATGTTTTCTTTCACTAATCATGTGTTAAGTAGTATTCGAAAGGTTAATTATGCTCATTTGATATGTTGGAACTTGTGATGGGCATTAAATATGTGTGGGTTTTGCTTTAATCAATGCTTATACAATGATTAATGATGATTAATGTATATTCAATGTGGGTTGATGCTAAGGAGTGTTGTTAGAATTGAATGGGAAATAAATGGTTTGAGTATTGGTTGTTGAATTGTTGCGTTTTCGTGCCTGTATGCCCCAGCCGGCCGACCGGTCGCCGGTCACACCCACCGGCTGGGAGCCCCTGGTGATAAATTGGTTGAGTTTTGGTAATTTGTTGAAGCGTTAGTCCCAGTCGGCCGACCGGCTGCCGGTCCGACCAACCGGCTGGGCATCCCTTTATTTTGTTTAACATTTTTCATTGAGTACGAGTCACAACCGGTCAGCCGGCAGCCGACCCAACCGGCTGGAACTTTCCCCTTCCTTCTTTTCTCCAATCTCCCATTTAGCCTTTGACCCCAGCCGGGTAGCCGGCAGCCGGTTACACCCACCGGCTTGAGATCCCTGTATATTAAATGATGTTGTTATTTGTTGTCCTATGGTGCCAGCCAGGTAGCCGGCAGCCGGTCCCCCTGATCGGCTGGCACCCCCTGTAGCTCTTTCTCAATTCTTTTCCTTATTTCCTCACATGTAATAGTTTATATGGTTTGTTTATCTTATAAACTTACGTAATTATGTTAAATATTCATGTTTAGGATATATGATATCTCATATGCTTATATCACATGTTTTGTGACGGTTTTGATATGTCCCCTCTTGAGTCGGTTCTACCTTATGTATTTGATTTGAGCACTGATTGTTGAGTGCTTTGAACTCTCATTTCCCGGCTACACCTTACCCTCGTTAAACTGGAATGTCGGAGCGATGGAGTGTATCCTTGATGCTTGTATGCATGTCTTAGTGGGGATATGACAACGTTGTTGGGAGGTGAACGCAATGTGTTGATCGACCCGGCCGTCAAATGTTGTATCCTTGCGAGCTTGTGTCATTGCATGTAGCTTACCGCTTGATTATGATTCTTGTGCTCTTTCCGCCTCTTTCGAGTAGTTTGAACGAATTTGGGGTACTCGGCTTCTGTGTTTGACGAGTCTTGGATGCGAAAACGTTTATCGCATGTCGAATCGGAACACGTTTATTCCGAGAGTCTGGCCAGGTTAAGACTAGGACCGTATTATTATCGTCTTCCTACCGGGAGGAAATGAGTCTTTCATATACGAAACGTTTATCGTGTATGGGTTCAGGGAAACGTTTATCCCGTGGACATACTTTGATCATACTTGCTATGTACTTGATGCTAGTGCGTGCCATTTACTGTGAGAGGGTGTAGGCTTATATTTGATCGTATGAAGGATTGTATACTTGATTGATTTGGGAACTTATGATTGTTTTGTTTGTCGAGTCCTGAACCCTCTCAAGCATATGTCGCTAAGGGTGAGATGCAAGCCCTTAGTGTTCTATATGGTTGCCAAGGGGAGTCTTCCCCGAGTCTAGTATCGTATGATGATGATGGATGATGCTTTTCCTTAATCGTGTATTGTTATTATCATAATGTATCCTCATATTCGGCATGACATATATGGTTATGTGATTATGTGCTTACTTATGTACCTTTTGATGTAATATGGTTGGGAGAACCCGGAGTTACTCCCCATTGACGGTGGCGTTCATGTTTCATGAATGTACAGGTACAGGTTGGTGCTACATGGGGTTGAGACTAGTGTGAGCTAGCGAGCGTCGTTTCACGATGATTACCTATTACCGTTTGGACTCTCCTATTCTTAGAGTTACTGTATATTTTTGGGACCGTTGTCTCCCTTGTAGTGATATGTCGACCCTTTTCGACACTACTACTTAGTTTATTTATGTTGGATTTCACCTCTTGATGATCTTTGCGAAACATACCTTAAAAAGTTTTAAAAATTCTCTAATTTCCGCTGCAAGTTACTTGTTTATCTTTACGCTTTCGCGAGGGTTGTCACAAATTAACTACTCAGGGGAGAGATGAGCATAACAGTATGCAAGAGCTTCGTCTAAAATAGCGCGTTCAGTAATACAACGTTCTGGACGATACCGATTAGATGTATAGTCCTTGTACACTTTCCTCAATCTTTCGAAAGGATACTGGTATCTCAACTACACGGGCCCAAGGTACAAAATCTCCCTAACCAAGTGAGTGGTCAGGTAAATCATGATAGTGAAGAAAGAGGGTGGAAAATACATTTCAAAATGACAAAGAGAGGTGACAACGAGGTCCTGCAATGAATCCAAATCATCGGGATCGATGATTTTATCGCATATGGACTGGAAGAAGAGACAGAATCTAGTAATAGCACATCCTACCTTTTCAGGTAAAATGGAACGAATAGCCACGAATAGTAATTGTTGCATCAAATTGTGACAATCATGTGACTTTAACCCGGTGAGTTTTAGGTCTTGCATCGACACAAGGATTTTTATGTTCGACAAAATAACCAGGTGGCACCTTAATTCCATTCAAGCATGCACATAACTCTTTTTTTTCATTACGTGAAAGGGTATAAGCTGCTGGCTGTAAAAATGTACCATTACCTCTCTTTTTGTGGTGCCAACTCTATCCTAATACCCATCATTTGCATATCTTCCCTAGCTGCGGCGTTATCCTTTGTTTTACCGAGAACATTCAGGAGGGTATTGATAATATTATCACCGACATTTTTCTCAATGTGCATGAAATCGAGGCAATGCCTGACCTCCAGGTCAGGCCAATATGGAAGTTTATCAAACAAATATGGATCTTTTCTTATACCCACGAGTAGACAATTTATTAGTGTCGTTCTTCTTCCCATATTTTATCTCAATATGCTTTACTTTCTGATAAACTTCATGCCCACTCAAAATTCTAGGAGGTTGACGAAGTTATTGACTTCCATTAAATGCTTTCGGCTGCTTGCGATAACAATGGTCAGGATCCAAGCCCCTCCTATTTCCCAAATACACATACTTATGAGAACACTTCAAGTATTCAGACTCGATATCCTCCCCACACAATGGACAAGCCTTTTTCCCATGCACAATATGCCTAGAAAGGTCGTCATAAGCCAGATAGTCGGATATTAAACACAATAACATCGCTCTCAAATTGAAAGTTTCATTCTTATATGCATCAAATACTTCTATCCCACTATCCCAAAAAATTCGCAAATCATCTAAAGGAGGTTCCAAATAGACATCTATATTATTTCCAGGGTGTTTAGGGCTGGAAATTAACAACGACAACATCAAATACTTTCTTTTCATGCACACATATGGAGGTAAGTTATATATAACCAACACTACTGGTCAAGTACTATGTTGGGTACTCATGTTTCCATGTGGGTTCATTCCATCAATGGACAACGCTAGACGTAAGTTTCTAGGTTAATTGTCGAACTCGGGATACTTAGCGTCGAACGATTTCCATTGCATACCATCTGCCGGGTGTCTTAGCTTCCCATCATTTATTCTTCCAGTTTCATGCCAAGTTAACATTTTTGAATCATTGATATTCGCAAACATCCATATGAATCTTGGTATCACTGGAAAATACCACAACACCTTAGCCGGGATCTCTTCCTTATCCTTACAACGCCATACAAAACAAACCGGACAATTGGTTAAGTTTTGATATAATTTTCGATACAATACGCAGTCATTTGGACATGCATGTATTTTTTCATATTTCATACCCACTCCTCTAATTAGTTTTTTAGCCTCATATGTCTTAACAGGAAGAACATTACTATCTGGAAGCATGTCGTTTATCAAGGCTAATAAACTAGTGAAACACGTGTCACTCACCCCATTTGCCTCCTTGATATTATACAACTTCACCACAGCCGACATTTTTGTGTACATACAACCAGGGTACAAAGGCGCTTCAGACTCACACAACTTCTCATACATGTTGTGTGACAACCCTCGCGAATGCGGAAATATAAAACAAACAAGCATGTGAATTATATAGCGGAAATATGAAGTTTTAAAAACTTTTATACATGCAAGATTTAAAATACGAGGAATGTCAAAATATTACAAACTAAGTACGGAATACAACAAAGAGACGGAGTCTCTCAAAATGTTAACGAAGAACAAGTATTTAGCGAACTAGCTAAAATCGTCTAGAGGTGTTTTAATCCAGGGACAACGCCCGCTCGCTCACACCTGAACCCAAAATAGTCAAGCAAAAAGCCATCCATGCAAGCAACCTGTTCATTCATGAAAAACATGAACGTCACAATCAGTGGGGAGTAACTCAGGGTTCTCCCAGCCATATCACCTTAAACGTACATATAAGGAAATACAAAAGTAAAATCATGCATATATAGATATACATGTGAGTTACAATATGAATAGATAGGCAATCCAATATATAACGATAAGAGCATATAGAATACAAATCCGAATCCATCATGTGATACAAAGACTCGGGGAAGACACCCTTAGGCAACCGAA
>JAIUZE010047488.1:0-40680 GCA_022085475.1 Heliosperma pusillum | reverse complement strand
TAACTCCGGATTCTCCCAGCCATATCACATTAAACGTACATATAAGGAAATACAAAAGTAAAATCATGCATATATAGATATACATGTGAGTTACAATAAGAATAGATAGGCAATCCAATATATAACGATAAGAGCATATAGAATACAAATCCGAATCCATCATGTGATACAAAGACTCGGGGAAGACACTCTTAGGCAACCGAATACGCTCACTAGGGCTTTCATCTCACCGTTAGCGGTATAAGTTTGATAAGATTGAGACTCGACAAACAAACCATGCCAAATCATGGGATGATCACAATAAATCCATCATATTATCATCCATTCAAACGTACAATCCGTTAGACGACATCTCTCACGGTAATGAACACGCAATTGCACTGTGTACATGCAGAATGATTAATCGCATCCCCGGGATAAACATATTTCCCTGAACGCACTACACGATGATTGATTTCGTATTTATGTAGAATATTTCCGCCTATAGGAACGATCATAATAACCGGTCCTAGTCTAACCCTGGCCAGACTCTCGGAATAAATCATGTTCCGATTCGACATGCGATAAACGTTTCGCATCCAAGACTCGGTCAATCATAGACGCCGAGTACCCCAAATTCGGTCGAAAATTCACGAAAGAGGCGGAAAAGAGCACAAGCCTCATAACAAGCGGTACGCTACATGCAAATAACACCACCTCGCAAGTACACAACATTTGACGGCCGGGTCGATCAACGCATAGCGTTCGACTCCCAACAACGTCGTCGTATGCCCACTAACACATGCATTTAAGCAGTAGGATACCTCTCCGTTCCGACATTCCAGCCTTACGAACGGGAAGGTAGCCAAGGGAATGAGAGTACAAAGCACAGACAAAATAGTGCTCAAACCGTAACATTTGTAAAAACCGACTCAAAGTGGGACATACCAAAAACCGTCACAAAACATGCGATACAAGCGAATGAAATATCATATATTCGAAACATTAATATTTAAAGTCATTCCGTAAATTTATACGATAAATGAACGATCGGAAATATTATAAATGGAATCGTAAACAAGAAATACAAGGACCTTCCAGCAGGTGCCAGCCGGTCAGGTGGACCGGCTGCCGGCCACCCGGCTGACGCCAAGTATCATACGAAAACCAACATGAAATATTAGTGTGTCCCAGCCGGTCAGGTGGACCGGCTGCCGGCTACCCGGCTGGGACCAAGGGCACATAAGAAAAACAAGGAGGAAGTTTGAGGTGTCTCAGCCGGTCGGCTGACCGGCTGCTGGTCGGCCGGCTAAGATCAAATTCATGCATCAATTATTACGTAACATAAAAATTATACAGCCACAGCCCCAGCCGGTAGGCTGACCGGCTGCCGGTCGGCCGGCTGGGGTCAACTTCACACGAAAACAACATGTTTCACTAAGAATCAACAATTAACTATCATCAATTATTATCATAAATCATTCATACTCATATCAATTCTCAACCAACAACAAGTATCATCATCAACACCATTTCTAAGCTTACTAATCATATCCTAAATACGATTCCTAGCATAGAAAACATGTAAAACACGTAAATGATATCGAGTAACCCTTCACCGTTACCTTTTTGCGTCTTTACTCCGCGTCAAGGTCCTCTTCAATCAAGAAGTAGTCTTTGTCGGGATCTTGGAGGTCACCACCTACAAATAGTTAATAAAAGATGAATATAATTCACCTTGAGAAAGACGGAAAGTTTGAAAAGCGACAAAGACGGTAATTTTATTACCAATTAAGATAGTGGACGATGAGAGGGAAAGATTAAGACGAACCTTAGTGAATTTGAGCGAGAAACGAAGGAGTAGCGACGAATCTAAGCTTGATAAAAATGGAGTTTAGGTTTTGGTGGTTTGATGAGGAAGAAAGAGTAAGTGGAAATGAAGGAAGGAGTTAGGGTTTGAGGGAGTATATGAAGGAGTAAGTGGAAAAAGTCAAGGAAAAGTCAATAACGTCTTAATACGTAACTTACTCGGAATCTCGCGCAAAGTCCGAAAACGAACTCGGAAATTATAAATTAGACACGGGAAATTTAATTCTAAACTAAAACTAAATTTCGCTGAAAAGTATCCGTATAATATGTTTACTATAAAAATATGGTACATTTGCGGGTGTTACATTAAACTACTTGACCTTGAAATAATAAATGAGAGATGGGTAGAAGTTAAGGACTTTACTTGGTAGTCTATTTGTTTATGCTAATTGATAGGAGTAACTTAATTTGTTTTTGTTTCTTATGAAGATGGTTAGACCACGAGTAGTGGAGAATGTCATGCTGGAAGCTCTTACGCAAATGTTGAAAAATCAACAAGATGCGGCTTTAGCTCAAGGCAACCAAGTTCCCCCTCGTAGAGAAGATAACCATCAAGGAGGCTACACTTGGGTAGCTGGTCAAATAGATAGGAGTAAGATTATACCCTACGGTGGAGAGCCGGACCCTACCGAGCTATCGGAATGGTTCCGTGAGATGGAGAAGAAGTTTGATCTATACCAAGTCCGTGAAGAGGACAAGGTGAGGATCGCAAAGCACTTCCTTGTAAGGGAAGCAGATAACTGGTGGACTATTACTAGTGCCACCGCTACTCTTGAAGATGACTTCAACTGGGCTTGTTTTAAAGCTCTAGTGGAAGGTCGATTCTATCCTAAGGAGCTTAAGCAACAAAGGCTCAAGGAGTTCATTGACTTTAAGCAAGGTAACTTGTCAGCACATGACTTCACTACGGAGTTCAACAAGCTCGCTCATTTTGCTCCGAGGCTTATCCGAGATGACGAGGACCGAGCTTTCTATTACCGCAACAAGCTGAGTGCCGTTCTTCAAAGTAAAGTGAGGAGGAATACTACTTCCTTTGGGGATTTATATGATGATGCTTTGTGGGCCGAGAATTCTATGAAGGCCATTAGGGATGAAGCTTTGATGAATAATCCCTCTCCTTCTTTCACTCCTAGGCCGAATGTATTTGGGAAGAGACCGTTTATTCCGTCTCCTTCTAACTCTTATGCTAACAAGAGGAGATTTAATCCTCCTTCAAATGCAAACACAAGAGCTCCTGCTCCTTTCATTCCCCGAGCTACTTCTAATGTGGCTCATAGGCCTTATGCTCCTCAAGCTCAAGCTCAAGGTCGTCAATGTAACCGTTGTAGACAACCACATCACCCCGGTGTGTCATGTTTTAACCGACCTTATGTGTGTTTCTTTTGCCAAAAGGGTGGTCACCGTTATGATGATTGCCCCGATCGAAAGTTGCCCCCTCCTCCTGCTAAACCTAAGGGTTCTATCTTTGTTATGAGCCGTGCCGAAGCCGATGCTCATCCGGAAATAATTACGGGTATGTTCTCAATCTTAGAGCAACCGTGTCTTATTCTATTTGATACCGGTGCTTCTATGTCTTTTGTGTCATCGACTTATGCTAATAAATTATCTATCGAGCCTACATCTAGTGAGGATACTCCCATATCCTTACCATCGGGAGATATTATCTCTTGTTCTACTCTATATCCAAATGTCCCAATATCTATTGCGGGTTCTATCTTTCCCGCTAATCTCCTTAAGTTTTCTCTAGGAGAGTTCGATATAATTTTAGGTATTGATTGGTTAGCATTGTACCATGCTAGGTTCGAGTGTCGTGATCAAAAGATTTATATAAAGAGTCCTTTAGGAGTTAGAATAACCTATAAGGGATCTCATCCCCGAAAAGGTGTCTCTTTAATTTCCGCTATGAAATTGGTAAGTATGGTTAGAAAAGGTCACCAAGAATACTTGTGTATTGTGACTTCTTCAACTACTTCTTTGCCAAATATTGAAGATGTGCCTATCGTTCGTGAATTCGTTGATGTATTCCCCGAAGATTTGCCCGCGATCTCTCCCGAGCGTGATGTTGAGTTCTCTATTGATCTTGTACCTGGTTCCGGACCCATAGCCAAAGCTCCTTACCGTATGGCTCCAACCGAGTTGAAAGAATTAAGGAAGCAGCTAGATGATATGATTGAGAAGGGTTTTATTCGACCAAGTGCCTCGCCTTGGGGTGCTCCCGTTCTTTTTGTGAAGAAGAAAGATGGTTCTATGAGGCTTTGTATTGATTATCGTGAATTGAATCGGATTACAATCAAGAATAGGTATCCTTTACCAAGAATTGAAGATTTGTTTGATCAACTAAAGGGTGCTTCTACTTTTTCCAAGATTGATTTGAGATCCGGTTCTCACCAAATTCCCGTTCGTGATGTTGATATTCCGAAGACCGCTTTTAGTACAAGGTATGGTCATTATGAGTTCAAAGTAATGCCATTTGGATTGACGAATGCTCCCGCTATTTTTATGGATCAAATGAACCGCACATTTAGTGAGTATCTTGACAAGTGTGTGGTGGTGTTCATTGACGATATTATTATTTTCTCCAAGTCCGAAGGAGAGTATGCTATTCATCTAAGAACTATTTTGGGTGTTCTTCGTCGTCAGAAGTGGTATGCTAAATTCTCCAAGTGTGAATTTTGGTTACCTAAGGTGTCCTTTCTTGGGCATGTGATTTCTAAAGAGGGTGTAATGGTGGATCCTTCGAAAATTGAGGATGTTGTTGATTGGAAGAGTCCGACCGATATTAGAGAAATTCGAAATTTTCTTGGTTTAGCTTGTTATTACCGTAGATTTGTCAAGGATTTCTCCAAGCTTGCTAGACCGATGACCCAGTTGTTAAAGAAGGAAACCAAGTTCCTATGGAATGAAGCTTGTGAAGCCGTGTTTCAAGAGTTAAAGAAAAGGTTAACTACCGCTCCGGTGTTGACTTTGCCTGAAGATGGTGTAGACTTTGATGTCTATTGTGATGCTTCCAAGATGGGTTTGGGTTGTGTTCTTATGCAAAGTAGGAATGTGGTGGCTTATGCATCGAGACAGTTGAGAGTTCATGAAGTGAACTATCGTACTCATGATTTGGAATTGGCCGCCCATGTTCATGCTTTGAAAGTGTGGAGACACTACCTTATTGGAGTTCATTGTCGTATATTCACCGATCGCAAAAGTTTGAAGTACATATTTACTCAGAAAGAGTTGAATATGAGACAAAGAAGTGGTTGGAATTGGTGAACGATTATGATTTTGAGTTATTGTACCATGAAGGGAAGGCAAATGTTGTTGCCGATGCTCTTAGTAGGAAAGCTTCTCATGTATTGAATGCTATGCGGGTATTACCAGATGATCTTTGTGCCGAGTTTAGAAAGTTGAAGTTGGAATTCGTGGAGCGTGGATTTGTTTATGTTGGTGCTATGAATGCCGAACCGGTTTTTCTCCGTGAGATCCGCGAAAGCCAAGTTGATGATCTTACTTACAAGTCTATTCAAGCCAAGCGTCTTGAAGGTAAAGCTAAAGATTTCAAGTTTGATGATAAAGGTGTTCTTCGTTTCCATGGCCGTTTATTTGTTCCTAATGCTCTTGATTTGAGAAAGCGAGTTGTTGATGAAGCTCACCTTTCCCCTTATTCTATTCACCCCGGAGGTGATAAGATGTACAAAGACTTGAAGTTACAATTTTGGTGGCCGAATTTGAAGGGCGATGTTGTGTCTTATGTTGGAAGATGTCTTACTTGCCAACAAGTGAAGATTGAACACAAGAGACCCGGTGGATTGCTACAACCTTTGGATATTCTACTATGGAAGTGGGAATCTATTTCCATGGATTTTGTTATGGCTTTGCCGAGGACCGTTGGAAGTAAAGATACCGTTTGGGTTGTTGTTGATCGTTTGACCAAGTGTGCTAGATTCATTCCGATCAAAGAGACTTGGAGTTTAGATCGACTAGCGAAAGCCTATGTTGATGAGATTGTTAGATACCATGGTGTTCCCAAGGAGATTATATCCGACCGAGATCCGAGGTTTTGTTCGAGATTTTGGAAGGCTTTACAAGAAGCCATGGGTAGTAAATTGTTGATGAGTACCGCATTTCATGCCGCTACCGATGGTCAGACCGAGAGGACTATTCAGACTTTAGAAGACTTGCTTAGGGCTTGTGCACTCGACTTCCAATCTAGTTGGGAAAAGAGTCTACCGTTGGTGGAGTTTTCTTACAACAACAGTTATCATGCATCGATCAAGATGGCTCCTTATGAAGCTCTTTATGGAAGGAAATGTCGAAGTCCTATATGTTGGAATCAATTGAGTGATGTTCGTGACTTAGGCTCTGCTGTTCTTGTTGAGACCATTGATCATGTGAAGGTCATTCGTGATAGAATGAAAGCCGCTCAAGACCGTCAAAAGTCTTATGCCGATATCCGAAGAAGGCCGTTAGAGTTTGAAGTTGGGGATAAAGTGTTTTTGAAAGTATCTCCAATGAAGGGTGTTAAATGGTTTGGTGTTAAGGGTAAATTGAGTCCGAAATACATTGGACCCTTTGATATTGTAAAAAGGATTGGTGCCGTTGCTTACAAGTTGGATTTGCCCCCGAATTTGGCTAAGGTTCATGATGTATTCCATGTTTCCCAATTGAGAAAGTATGTTAGTGATCCAAGCCATGTCTTTCAAAAGGAAATGCCCGAGCTTGAACCGAATTTGTCCTTTGAAGAGAAGCCGATCCGCATCCTAGATCGCAAGGTTAAGAAGTTGAGAAGTAAGGTGGTTCCTTTAGTGAAAATCTTGTGGAGATGTGCTAATGTCGAAGAAGAGACTTGGGAAACGGAAGCCTCTATGCGTAGTAAATATCCAAGCTTATTCGATTAAGGTATCTTTCTTTCGCTCAAGTTTCGAGGGCGAAAATTTTTAAAAGGTGGGGTGATTGTAACACTCGCAAATGTACCCTTTTTTTATAAGTAAAAATATTTTACGGATACTTTTCAGCGAAATTTAGTTTTAGTTTAGAATTAAATTTCCCGTGTCGAATTTAGAATTTCCGAGTTCGTATTTGGATTTTACGCGAGATTTCAAGTGAATCACGTCTTAAGACGTCTTTGACTTTTCTTGACTTTTTTCCACTTACTCCACTCATACTCCCTCATAACCTAACACTTCCTCACAACTCAACACTTTCTTCCTCACTAAGAAAACCCCAAAAACCTAGCTTCCATTTTTGATCCGTCTTATAATCGTCATAATTCTCTTATTTCTCCCTCAAATTCACGTAAGTTCGTCTTATTCTTCCCCTCTTATCTTCCTTTATCCGTGTTGATAATAAAAGTATCGTCCTTCTCGCTTTTCAAACTTTCCGTCTTTCTCAAGGTGAATTATATTCATCTTTTATTAACTATTTGTAGGTGGTGACCTCCAAGATCCCGACAAAGACTACTTCTTGATTGAAGAGGACCTTGACGTGGAGTAAAGACGCAATAAGGTAACGGTGAAGGGTTACTCGATATCATTTACGTGTTTTACATGTTTTCTATGTTAGTAATCGTAATGAGGATAGGATTAGTAATCATAGGAATCGTATTGTTGGTAATGGATGTTGTTAGTTGAGAATTTATATGAGAATTGATGAATTATAATGATAGATGATTGTTGTTAAATGTTGGTCCTTAAGTGAAATGGTGACTTTCGTGTGATGTTGACCCCAGCCGGCCGACCGGCAGTGTAACACCCGGAAATGTACCCTATTTTTCTAGTAGAAATATTTTACGAAATCTCTTCAGTAATTTTTAGTTTTAATTTAGAATTTTATGTTCCGAGTCGAATTTAGAATTTCCGAGTTCGTATTTGGAATTTCCGCGAGATTCCATGAGAATCCCGTCTTAAGGCGAGTTTGACTTTTGGTTGACTTTTTCCTTACTTATACTCATACTCCTTAACCGATTTTCCTACTCAAACTCAAACACAAACACAAACCAAACTTTTCTTCCTCCTAAAGAAAACTTGCCTCCCTCTTTAAATTCGATCTTTGAATCATCGTAACTCTTTCGTTCTTTGATAGAATTCGCGTAAGTTCGTCTCATCCTTCTCCCCTTACCTTCCTCTATCCGTATTGATAATAAAACTACCGTCTTTCTCGCTTTTCAATCTTTCCGTCTTTCTCAAGATGAATTTTATTCATCTTTTATGATCTATTTGTAGGTGGTGACCTCCAAGATCCCGACAAAGACAACTTTCTAATTGAAGAGGAGCTTGACGATTAGTAAAGACACTTAAAGGTAACGGTGAAGGGTTACTCGATATCATTTACGTGTTTTATGTGATTTCTAGGATAGAAACCATGTTTAGATTATTGCTAGTAAGCTTATGACTTGTATTATTGTTGATGGATGTTGTTTATTGAGTATTCACATGAGTATTGATGAATTAGAATGATAGTCGATAATTATCAAAAGTCGACTTTGAGGAAACAAGGCATTTTCGTGTACTGCTGACCTCAGCCGGTCGACCGGCAGCCGGTCAGACCACCGGCTGGGGCAGTGGTTGTATATTGTTGGAGTTTTACGTGATTTGGAAATATGAAGTTGGGCTCAGCCGGTCGACCGGCAGCCGGTCAGACCACCGGCTGAGACCCTCCTTTCTTCTTTTGTTTTTCATATGACCCATTGGTCCCAGCCGGTTGACTGGCAGCGGGTCAGCCTGACCAGCTGGGACACACTGACAATTCAAGTTGATTTTCACATGAGTTTTTGGCCTGAGCCGGTGGACCGGCAGCCGGTCAGCCTGACCGGCAGGCACCTGCTGGAGTTCTTTGTGATTTTTGTTTACGGTTTTCATTTATAATAATTCCGATCGTTCGTTTATCGTATAATTTTACGTAATGACTTATAATATCAATGTTTTGGACTTATGATATTTCATTCGCTTGTATCACATGTTTTGTGACGGTTTTTGGTATGTTTCCACTTTGAGTCGGTTTTTACAAATGATACGGTTTGAGCACTATTTTGTCTTGTGCTTTGTACTCTCATTCCCTTGGCTACCTTCCCGTTCGTAAGGCTGGAATGTCGGAACGGAGAGGTATCCTACTGCTTAAATGCATGTGTTAGTGGGCATACGACGACGTTGTTGGGAGTTGAACGCTATGCGTTGATCGACCCGGCCGTCAAATGTTGTGTACTTGCGAGGTGGTGTTATTTGCATGTAGCGTACCGCTTGTTATGAGGCTTGAGCTCTTTTCCGCCTCTTTCGTGAATTGATCTACCGAATTTGGGGTACTCGGCGTCATGTGTAAGACCGAGTCTTGGATGCGAAATGTTTATCGCATGTCGAATCGGAAGACGTTTATTCCGAGAATCTGGCCAGGTTTAGACTAGGACCGTATTATTATCGTCGTGCTACCAGGAGGAAATTAGTCTACATATACGAAATGTAAGCATCGGTCTTGAGTTCAGGATGTGGACCCGTGGAGGCATGTTAATATACTTGCATGTACACTGGTGCTTAGTGCGTTTGCATTTACCGTGAGAGATGTCGTCTTGTGCTCGTTCTTGAATGCGTGATTTATTGATATGTTCATGGTCATTGCATGCATTGGGCACCATCAATGTCTTCGGTCGTGCAATGAATGATAATATGTTCAGATTTTGTGATCATCGACTGACTTGGCATGGTTTGTTTGTCGAGTCTCAATCTTATCAAACTTATACCGCTAACGGTGAGATGCAAGCCCTAGTGAGCGTATTCGGTTGCCTAAGAGTGTCTTCCCCGAGTCTTTGTATAACATGATGGATTCGGTTTTGTATTCCATATGCTCTTATCATTATATATGGAATTGCCTATCTATTCTTATCGATTCTCACATGTATATCCTTATGTATGCATGCTCTACTTTTGTATTTCCTTCTATGTACGTTTAATGTGATATGGCTGGGAGAACCCGGAGTTACTCCCCACTGACTGTGGAGTTCATGTTTTTCATGAATGAACAGGTTGCTTGCTTGGATGCCTTTTTGGATATGATGTTTTGGGGTTCGGGTGTGAGCTAGCGGGCGTTGTCCCTGGAAGTTTTCACCTCTAGACGAATTTAGCTAGTTTTGTTAAACACTTGTTCTTTGCTAACATTTTAAGAGACCCCGTCTCTTTGTTGTATTTTCCGCATTTAGTTGTAATATTTTGACACTCCTCGTTTTATTTAACTTGCATGTATAAAAGTTTTTTTTAAATTACCTATTTCCGCTATACAATTCACATGCTTGTATGTTTTATATTTCCGCATTCGCGAGGGTTGTCACAGTTGGTATCAGAGCTTTATCGCTCCCGACGCACACACGTGAACCCTAACTTAACCTACTTGACCTTGAAATAATAAATGAGAGATTGGGTAGAAGTTAAGGACTTTACTTGGTAGTCTATTTGTTTATGCTAATTGATAGGAGTAACTTAATTTGTTTTTGTTTCTTATGAAGATGGTTAGACCACGTTTAGCTGAGAATGTCATGATGGAAGCTCTTGCTCAGGTGCTGAAAAATCAGGAAGATGCCGCTCTAGCTAATGTCAACCAAGCCCCCCCTAGATGGGAGGAAAACCATCAAGGTGGCTACGCGTGGGTAGCTGGACAGATAGCTAGAAGTAAGATCGTACCATATGGTGGAGAGCCGGATCCGACGGAGTTATCCGATTGGTTCCGTGAGATGGAGAAACAATTCGATCTATACCAAGTCCGAGTAGAGGACAAAGTTAGGATCGCAAAGCACTTTCTGGTGAGGGAAGCCGACAACTTGTGGGCTATCACAAGTGCCACTGCCGTTCTTGAAGAGGACTTTAACTGGGCTTGCTTTAAAGCTCTTGTGGAGGGTAGATTTTATCCTACGGAGCTTAAACAGCAAAGGCTTAAAGAATTCATCGATTTTAAACAAGGCAACCTATCGGCTCAAGAGTTTACTACGGAGTTTAATAAGCTCGCTCATTTTGCGCCAAGGCTTATCCGTGATGATGAAGATCGAGCTTTCTATTATCGTAACAAGTTGAATGCCGTTCTTCAAAGTAAAGTGAGAAGGGGTACTGCGTCCTTTGGAGATCTCTACGATGATGCCTTGTGGGCTGAAAATTCAATGAAGGCTATAAGGGATGAAGCTTCAATGAATAATCCCTCTCCTTCTTATGCTCCTAGGCCGAATGCTTTTGGGAAGAGGCCGTTTATTCCGTCTTCTTCTAATTCCTATGCTAACAAGAAGAGGTTTAATCCTCCTTCCAATGCCTATTCAAGGAATCCTGCTCCTTTCATTCCTAGAGCTACTTCAAATGTGGCTCATAGGCCTTATGCTCCTCAAGCTCAAACTCAAGGTCGTCAATGTAATCGTTGTAGACAACCACACCACCCCGGTGTGTCATGTGCCAACCGACCTTACATTTGCTTCTTTTGTCAAAAGGGTGGTCATCGTTATGAAGATTGCCCCGACCGAAAGTTGCCTCCTCCCCCTAAACCTAAGGGTTCAATCTTTGTCATGAGCCGTGCTGAAGCCGATGCTCATCCCGAGATTATTACGGGTATGTTCTCAATTTTAGAGCAACCGTGTCTTATTTTATTTGATACAGGTGCTTCAATGTCTTTTGTGTCATCGACTTATGCTAATAAGTTATCTATCGAGCCTACATCTAGTGAGGATACTCCCATATCCTTACCATCCGGAGATATTATCTCTTGTTCTACTCTTTATCCAAATGTACCTATATCTATTTCGGGTTCTATCTTTCCCGCGAATCTCCTTAAGTTTCCCCTAGGAGAGTTTGATATTATTTTAGGTGTAGATTGGCTAGCTATGTATCATGCTAGGTTCGAGTGTCGTGATCAAAAGATTTTCTTAAAGAGTCCTTTAGGTGTTAGAATAACCTATAAGGGATCTCATTCCCGTAAAGGTGTGTCTTTAATTTCCGCTATGAAGTTGGTAAGTATGGTTAGAAAAGGTCGCCAAGCATTCTTGTGTGTTGTGACTTCTTCAAATACCTCCTTGCCAAGTATTGAAGACGTGCCTATTGTTCGAGAATTCATTGATGTATTCCCCGAAGATTTGCCCGGGATTCCTCCCGAGCATGATGTTGAATTCTCTATTGATCTTGTTCCTGGTTCTGGTCCAATTGCCAAAGCTCCTTATCGTATGGCTCCGTCTGAATTGAAAGAATTAAGGAAGCAGTTGGATGATATGATTGAAAAGGGCTTTATCCGACCAAGTGCCTCTCCTTGGGGTGCTCCTGTTCTTTTTGTGAAGAAGAAGGATGGTTCTATGAGGTTGTGTATCGATTATCGTGAATTGAATCGGATTACAATCAAGATCAGGTATCCTTTACCTAGAATTGAGGATTTGTTTGATCAATTAAAGGGTGCCTCTACTTTTTCGAAGATTGATTTGAGGTCCGGTTATCATCAAATTCCGGTTAGAGATGTTGATATTCCAAAGACCGCTTTTAGTACGAGGTATGGTCATTATGAGTTCAAGGTAATGCCATTTGGATTGACGAATGCTCCCGCTCATCTTTATGGATCAGATGAACCGCACGTTTAGTGAGTATCTTGACAAGTGTGTGGTGGTTTTCATTGATGATATTCTTATTTTCTCCAAGTCCGAAGATGAGCATGCTATTCATTTGAGGATTATTTTGGGTGTTCTACGTCGTCAGAAGTGGTATGCTAAGTTCTCTAAGTGTGAATTTTGGTTACCTAAAATGTCCTTTCTTGGGCATGTGATTTCTAAAGAGGGTGTAATGGTGGATCCTTCTAAAATTGAGGCCGTTGTTGATTGGAAGAGTCCGTCTGATATTAGAGAGATTCGAAGTTTCCTTGGTTTAGCTGGTTATTACCGAAGATTTGTCAAGGATTTCTCTAAGCTTGCTAGACCTATGACTCAGTTATTGAAGAAGGAAAGCAAGTTCCTATGGAATGAAGCTTGTGAAGCAGCGTTTCAAGAGTTAAAGAAGAGGTTAACTACCACCCCGGTGTTGACTTTGCCTGAAGATGGTGTAGACTTTGATGTTTACTGTGATGCTTCTAAGATGGGATTAGGTTGTGTTCTTATGCAGAATCGGAAGGTGGTGGCTTATGCTTCGAGGCAGTTGAGAGTTCATGAAGTGAACTATCCTACTCATGATTTAGAATTGGCTGCTGTTGTTCATGCTTTGAAAGTGTGGAGACATTATTTAATTGGAGTTCATTGTCGTATCTTCACCGATCAAAAGAGTTTGAAGTACATATTTACTCAAAAAGAGTTGAATATGAGGCAAAGAAGATGGTTGGAATTGGTGAACGATTATGATTTTGAGTTATTGTATCATGAAGGGAAGGCGAATGTTGTTGCCGATGCTCTTAGTAGGAAAGCTTCTCATGCTTTGAATGCTTTGCATGTTTTACCTGTTGATCTTTGTGCCAAGTTTCGCAGATTGAGTTTGGAGTTTGTAGAGCGTGGTTTTGTTCATGTTGGTGCTATGATTGCCGAACCTGTGTTTCTCCGTGAAATCCGCGAAAGCCAAGTTGATGATCTTACCTACAAGTCTATCCAAGCCAAGATTCTTGAAGGTAAAGGTAAAGATTTCAAGTTTGATAATGAGGGTGTTCTTCGTTTCCATGGTCGTTTATTTGTTCCTAATGCTCTTAATTTGAGGAAGCGAGTTCTTGTTGAAGCTCATCTTTCCCCTTATTCTATTCACCTCACCCCGTTGGTGATAAGTGTACAAAGAATTTGCAAGCTGGTCATTTTGGTGGCAGAACTTGAAGGGTGATGTTGTGTCATATGTTGGAAGATGTTTGACTTGCCAACAAGTGAAGATTGAACACAAGAGACCCGGTGGATTGCTACAACCGTTAGATATTCCGCTATGGAAGTGGGAATCTATTTCTATGGATTTTGTTATGGCTTTACCGAAGACCGTTGGAGGTAAAGATGCTGTTTGGGTTGTTGTTGATCGATTGACCAAGTGTGCTAGATTCATTTCGATCAAAGAAACTTGGAATTTGGATCGTTTAGCAAAAGCCTATGTGGATGAAATTGTTAGATACCATGGTGTTCCTTTGGAGATTATATCCGACCGAGATCCGAGATTCTGTTCGAGATTTTGGAAAGCTTTGCAAGAGGCCATGGGTAGTAAGTTGTTGATGAGTACTGCTTTTCATGCCTCTACGGATGGTCAGACTGAGAGGACTATTCAGACTTTAGAAGACTTGCTTAGGGCTTGTGCTCTTGATTTTCAGTCCAGTTGGGAAAAGAGCTTACCGTTGGTGGAGTTTTCTTACAACAATAGCTATCATGCATCTATCAAGATGGCTCCATATGAAGCTCTTTATGGAAGGAAATGTCGGAGTTCTATATGTTGGAATCAATTGAGTGACAATCGTGATTTAGGCCCCGATGTCCTTGTGGAAACCATTGATAATGTGAAGATCATTCGAGATAGAATGAAAGCCGCTCAAGACCGTCAAAAGTCTTATGCCGATATCCGAAGAAGGCCTTTAGAGTTTGAAGTTGGTGATAAAGTGTTCTTGAAGGTGTCCCCTATGAAGGGTGTTAAAAGGTTTGGTGTTAAGGGTAAATTGAGTCCGAAATACATTGGACCCTTTGATATTGTAGAAAGGATTGGTGCTGTTGCTTATAAGTTGGATTTGCCGCCGAATTTGGCTAAGGTTCATAATGTTTTTCATGTTTCTCAATTGAGAAAGTATGTAAGTGATCCAAGCCATGTCTTTCAAGTGGAATTGCCCGAGCTTGAACCGAATCTATCCTTTGAAGAGAAGCATATCCGTATCCTAGATCGTAAGGATAGAAAGTTGAGAAGTAAAGTAGTTCCTTTGGTGAAAATCTTGTGGAGAAGTGCTAATGTCGAAGAAGAGACTTGGGAAACCGAAGCTTCTATGCGTAGTAAATATCCGAGTCTTTTCGAGTAAGGTAATTTTTGTTTTCCTCAAGTTTCGAGGGCGAAACTTTTTAAAAGGTGGGGTGATTGTAACACCCGGAAATGTACCCTATTTTTTTCTAGTGGAAATATTTTACGAAAGCTTTTCAGTAAATTTAAGTTTTAAATTAGAATTTTAAGTTCCGAGTTTGTATTTGGAATTTCTGCGAGATTTCATGAAAAAGCCGTCTTAAGTCAAGTTTGACTTTCTTGACTTTGGAAATCGTCTTTGACTTTTTCTCTCATAACTCACATTACTCCCTCCTTAACCTAATATTTCATTTCAACACAAAAATCAAACACACTTTTCTTTCTTCTTCCTTAAGCAACTTTCCTCTTTGAATATCGATCTTAGAATTGGCGTAGCTTCTTCGTTACTCGATAGAATTTACGTAAGTTTATCTTATTCTTCCTCCCGTACCTTCCTCTATCCGTATTGATAATAAAATTATCGTCTTTCTCGCTTTTTAAGCATTCCTTCTTTCTCAAGATGAACTTTATTCATCTTTTTGCGATCTAATTGTAGGTGGCGACCTCCAAGATCCCGACAAAGACTATTTCCTTATAGAAGAGGAGCTTGACGATCATTAGAGACGCTCAAAGGTAACGGTGAAGGGTTACTCGGTATCGCTTACGTGTTTTACATGATATATGCTAGAAAATCGTATTAGAATACGATTAGAAAGATTAGAAACCATGCTATGATTAGTAAATGATGTTATATGATGAATATTGATGATATATATTGATTGTTGATGATTATTAGAATTGATTTATGAGAATTGAAATGGATTGAATAGGTAAAGGGAGCTCACGGATAAACTGGGGTTCCTGGCCGGTCGACCGGCCGCCGGTCTGCCAACCGGCTGGGAACACTCCAGAAACACCTTTGAAAGTTTGGATTTTTATGAAGGGGAGCTCTGTGCCGGTCGACCGGCCGCCGGTCGACTGACCGGCCCAGACCTCTTTCCTCTGTTTTTGGGATTTGGCCTGTGTTCTGAGCCGGCCCACCGGCCGCCGGTCTCCTGCCCGGCCTGGAACACGGCTGTATATTTTTCCTTCAACTTCAAAAACTCGTAATTTATATTAGTTCGCATGATCGGTTTATCGTATAATTTTACGTAATGTCTTATAATATTCATGTTTTGGGTATATGATATCTCTTTCGCATGTATCACATGTTTTGTGACGGTTTTCGATATGTTCCCACTTTGAGTCGGTTTTTACAAATGAGTCGGTTTGAGCACTATTTTGTCTCGTGCTTTGTATTCTCATTCCCTTGGCTACCTTCCCGTTCGTAAGGCTGGAATGTCGGAACGGAGAGGTATCCTACTGCTTAACTGCATGTGTAGTGGGCATACGACGACGTTGTTGGGAGTTGAACGCTATGCGTTGATCGACCCGGCCGTCAAATGTTGTGTACTTGCGAGGTGGTGTTATTTGCATGTAGCGTACCGCTTGTTATGAGGCTTGAGCTCTTTTCCGCCTCTTTCGGGAATTGATCTACCGAATTTGGGGTACTCGGCGTTTTCTTTGTAAGACCGAGTCTTGGATGCGAAACGTCATCGGCTATCGAATCGGAAAATGTTGATTCCGAGAATCTGGCCAGGTTTAATTAGAGGCCTTATCGTTCCTCCTACCAGGAGAATTATTCTACCTAGCGCGAAATGTAAGCATCGGGGCTTAGTTCAGGGAAATGTGATCCGTGGATGCCTTTTAAAATCATACTTGCCATGTCCATACAGTGCTAGTGCGTTTCATTTACCGTTAGGTTGTCGTCTTTGTGTCGTCGTCTTTGGGGAATGCGTTGATGCATATAGTGTTCATGGTCATTGCAATGATTGGCCACCAGTCAATGTCTTGTTCGGCATGGATTAATATGTTGTATTTATTGTGATCATCGCATGACTTGACTTGGTTGGTCTGTCGAGTCTCAATCTTATCAATCTTATACCGCTAACGGTGAGATGCAAGCCCTAGTGAGCGTATTCGGTTGCCTAAGAGTGTCTTCCCCGAGTCTTTGAATAACATGATGGTCTCGGATTTGATTTCCACATGATCTTATCATTATATATATGATTGCCTATCTATTCTTATCGTATCTCACATGTATATCTATATATGCATGATTTTACTTTTGTATTTCCTTATATGTACGTTTAATGTGATATGGCTGGGAGAACCCGGAGTTACTCCCCACTGATTGTGGCGTTCATTTTTTTCATGAATGAACAGGTTGCTTGCATGGATGGCTTTTTGGCTTTGATATTTTGGGTTCGGGTGTGAGCTAGCGGGCGTTGTCCCTGGAAGTTTCACCTCTAGACGATTTTAGCTAGTTTTGCTAAACACTTGTTCTTTGCTAACATTTTAAGAGACCCCGTCTCTTTGTTGTATTTCCGTACTTAGTTGTAACATTTTGACACTCCTCGTTTTATTTAACTTGCATGTATAAAAGTTTTTAAAACTACCTATTTCCGCAATATAATTCACATGCTTGTTTGTTTTATATTTCCGCATTCGCGAGGGTTGTCACAAGGGGAGTTTGAGGACATATATGGGAAAGAAAAGGAAAAGGAAAATGATGGTAAAGAAAAGGAAAGAAAATGAGTTCCTTTAATAAAAAAACATTGTTTGGTTAGAAATAATTAGAGCCGGAAGGCAAAAACACGACCAGAAAATCCGATACGAAATTATCGGGTTTGAATTGAGGCTTAATTACCCATTTATGTAAGTGAGTCGACACGAACACGATACGAGATTTAATTGGGTTGAGTTTTGGTCGAGCTTTCTACACACAACACGACACGAATGACTTATTTATTATTTCGTAAATTATTAATCTAATTTTCCTTGATCATCCATCACATTGACGTGACACGAAAACACGATATGAACGTGAAACAAAATTAACTGGTTAGGGTTAGGACATGATGACGTATTTATGTAAGTGAGTCGATATGAAAACGCCACGAGATTTAATTGGTCCAGGTTTAGGTTGAAGGGTTTCTGATATGTTTACAAGTGACACGAGTACAAACCCGACACAACTCGATCTTAAAATAATAACCTGTCTAACCCCAACCATGAAAACCCAGAGAACCTCTACCAAGACATCACCTCCGTCCCCCACCAAGGTAGTCCACTGCCAAGAAGCACCGTACCATCACCATGTCGTCATCCCCAGCTATGTCACATCTCTAGATCCACCCTAAACAAACTCCCCCCACCCCCACCCCCACCCCCTCACCCAGAAACACCAGAACCCCATTTCTGGTGTTTCTTGGGAGGAGGATGGTATATTTTTTTCATGGTGGGGCCGTGGTTGTTTAGGGAGGTCTATGGTTCCGACGGAGTTGGGTCTAACACTAACATGGGAGAGGCAAGAAGCATCGTCGGTGATTTAGCTCAATCGATGAATTTATAATTTTTAAAATTTTTTACTTTAAAGATTAGTTAGAAACTTAGAACTAGACCAGGCAAATGGGTCATTCGAGTCGGGTTGGATCCCTTCAGTTCAGGTCATTTCTTGGTCGGGTTCCTTCAGATCGGGCCGTTATAGTTCGGGTTGCTCTAGGTTGTTTGGGTCTCTTCAGGTCATGGTTTTGCCTTGATTAAGTAATTCCGGGTTATTTTGGGTCAATCAGATCAATTCGGGTCACTTCAGGTCGGGTCACTTTTGGGCCGGATCTCTTCAGGTCTATTGGATCACTTCCAGGTCATACATTTCATGTCACTTTCAAGTCTCAGGTCAGCCTGATCCAGTTTTGTTAGCTCTAGTTAGAAGAGTTAATAAAGCCAAAATTCTCATCATTTGTCTTTTGAAGTCTTGAATGTTGGTAAAATATTTCAATGGCCACATTGGCCAGTAACGAATCTTGCACAACATACTTTACGTGCAATTGCTAAATAATTCCGCACACTAAATTACTTAATCCCGCACATATTGCCACATTATTCCATATTTGCCCTTGTATTAAAAAAACAAAAAAAAAGCCCTCTCCTTTCCCTCTCTAAAACTAAACACCTAAACTCTTCGTTAATCGTTCGACAACGATGAATTGTAATTCGCACATATCAAACGTAATCTCGATGTTTTATAAACAAAATTATAAAGACTCGTCTTTTAATCGATTTTGAAAATTTTTCTTAATTAAAAACAACTTTTTTTACAATTAGGTTTTATATTTGGGGATTGTTGAATGGGTGGTTATGGGTAAGGGGTGGTCAACATAGGGGAGGATGGTCGACGCAGGGGTGACGCAGGGGTGGGTGGTCGGCGTCATGCATTTTGTAGTTGTATACAGTGGCAATTGGCGTTGAGAGTGGTCGACGAAAGGGGTGGTGTCCGGTGTGAGGTTGGAGGTGTTGAGGGTGGTCGTCGGTTCTGGGTGGTGGGGTAGGGTTAGTCGGCGGTTTTGGGCGGTGGTGGAGGGGTTGTGGGTTGGTGTTGCTATATTGATACTGGCCTATTGGGTACTCAAGTTCAACGTTTTTTCTTTTTGGGTAGTTTCTAGAGTGAGAAATAAGAGGGGCACATTTGGAATATGGGGATAAATTATGCGGGATTAAGTAAAATGTTGTGCGGAATTTAACAACTCCTTACCTTAATGGTCAAGAACATTATTGGAAAGAGATTAGCGTGTCTAGATCAATGATGGTCATAAAACTAGACATTAGTGTGTCTCAAACGAGTGCCCAGCAGAAACCAGGACACTATCGTAACCACATGTAGGAGCAATGATCGATCATAAATGCGATTAATATTTCTGTTATGTACAAAATCGACCCCATCGGAGAAACATGGAGTAACATTTCATACAAATAGGCAGACGTATTTGGACCAAAAATAATATTGTCAAATCAAACCTTTCTGGGTAAGAAGCCTTTTTCCAAGTATGGTAAGAGCTGCTTAACTAACTCAACCCCTGTTTCAGAAGCACAGATAAATCAATCGGCTTTTCATGCATCAACCCCGGCACATTATAGAGAGCAAGCTCATTTATAAATGATACGCAATGAAAGATACGACAGACAAATTATGACTATAATTGTACTCATAACAGTAAGTCTCCCTTGTGACGGCTTGTGACGGGTCAAGTATCACCCACATGGGTAGATAAGACAAAAACTAGAGTGCCTAAGGAGTCACAAGTGACTTGTCTTTATCTACCCATGTGGTTTTATTTGACCCGTCACAAGCTTGTGACGGATATGGTCTGTCACAAATGAGAATCTGTGTTTATTGAATATATGAGCTCAAGATGACACACAGTGCATTCATATATATTTTCCTTGAACGCTCAACCTACATAAGGATATACTCGTTGCACTTTTCAAAATCCTGAATCTAGGGCATCAAATAAGCTCGAGGTACCTTTGTCGAAAAAAAAAAAAAAAAAAGCTCGAGGTCTCACAAAGGTATAATCTTGCAACTAAATATGAAGTCCAAGCATGAATGAAATAAATGCAAGAAGAAAGTAAGACCGGAAAATGAAGTCGTAGGAGAAGATTCTGATGCAATCAGAGTTGGTGTCAAGGTCCAAGGAAAGAACTAAGATGACAACTTTAAAGTTTAAAGTCAATCCAGTAACATAAGTTCTACTTGACAGAATAAGCATACAACTACCACCTGTTCTGCATATCTCAACGTAAATAAAATACACGTAAACAAGGGTGAAAAAGAAAAGTATGAGGATAAATAGAGACTATAGGGTCTGCTGTATCTTATTTAGTTACAACAGTACTCCAGTGACTTTAGCTCCCACCTACGGCAGGTATGTGTTACGAATCGTTGCAAGGTATGGGACTTGAGTCCCATATCAGTATGGGGGAATTGATGTTGGGTTTATATAGAAATGGATTATTCCACCCTTTAGCTAGCTTTTGAGGTGGATTCTTCCATTAATCGTATCAATGGTATTAGAGCTAACCACCACCATCCTACACCCTTGACGGCGACCTTAGTATTACACTGTTCTTTAGGGAACAAGCCGGCTACTGCTGATGCTGATGTGGCAGTGTTTGCACGGGGCTAGTAGGTTCTTGTGTTCTACAGTATACAAGAAGCGTAGATAATGTCGTGAGCCATTTGGCTTTATCATATTCCAAAGCTAAAAAATAATGAGTCTTTGGAGTTTTGGTCCCTCTAGAAATGGATAAATTGATCATTCAATAGAATGGTTCAATATGAAAATTACAGTAATCATCATACCAACAATAATTCCACGCTTGAAGGCAACTAATCTCATTGGAAGTTCTTAGTCAACTTAAAAGCTAGTTTCAGATGTAATTATTCTTACCTCCATCAGTCCATCTGAAGGAAATCCTTGACATTGCTGCTCCTCAATCAGTGTTTGAACTCTCTGAGATCAACAACATTACAGACACAACTGTTTCATATAGATTTGTTCAACCTGGTTCAAATCTGGCCAAAAGTGCTAAGTCGGGAATTGTGTACCTTGATAGATGAGTCAACTTCCTCTAATTTCTGAAGAAGTACCCGCTCACTAGGAGGCAAGGCATCTTGTTTGAAAGTTTGTGGATGATAAATCTGCAGATAAGAATAAGAAAAGCCTTACGTGCAAGAGATATAAAACGGAAAAGATGATAGGAGTTCAGTCTTTATGATATTCTTCCATCTCAACAATAAAAGAAGACAATCACATATATTTAAGGCAAAACAGTCGACACAGAGCTTAGACACCACAGCAATTTAATCGTACCATCTCTAAAATTTCAGTTAGTGGGTAAAAGTTCAAAAATCGTATATGCTTATGTTTCTTGCGCTTGCTATGTCCATACTTGCCAAGTTTCTAAAAAATAACTAACTGCTGCTCTTTTCCAACAACGTTTCTCTCAAGTATAAACATATCCATAAATCAGAACATTTAAGCACCAGACACCTATTACATCCTATGGTTGAGTATCCCAATATGTTGAAGAGGATGAGGGAATCTACATAAGAAGTCATAATAGGCAAGGAAGGAATGCAATTTTATAGGCATATTCACCATGTATTGGCTTATTCACTTACGGTCATATTGGTTGGTATATGTCAGGACTCAGGATCAGTGAGCAAGCCCTGGGTCTTTGGCTAACCATAGTGCAAACTGCAAATGTTCACATTTGTTGTGCATATGAGCTGAGCAAATCCACGCATATTTTAGGGATTGAAAAGACCTGTAAGTGAGTCGTAGAACAAGTAGTTTTCAAGCCTATTTGTGGGGTACAGCAACGAGCGCTTGTAATATTGTCAAGATATAAATTGACCGAATAGAAGACTTTCGTAAGCCAGAAATATTGTCAAGATATAAATTGACCGAATATAAGACTTTCGTAAGCCAGAAATAGGTGGAGACTATCGCGTTCACAATTGATTGGTAACTTGGTTTCAAAATGCTTAAGGTGCATCACGGGCTTCTAGAGATGAGACGCAAGATACGAAGGGAAAGCGCATTCCTCATGCACAGGTGACGCACTGTTTTTGCAAACACAATTTTATTTCCATATAAACATTGTCATGCATATATATTCCTTTATGAATTTTAAAGAGAACTATCACCTAAAACAGGGATAATCAGGCAACGCGAAGGGAAAATGAAGGAATTATTGCATAGGAGAGAACATTGCTTGCTGCCTCACCATTTCCATCAATAAGCAGTTTAGAAGTCCTACTACTAAACTATGTCAGGTTTTGAAAGTTAGTTAACAAAGAAGCAAAACTAGATGCACAAACAAGTAACATTGATAACATAACTAAGACATGCCTCTGAGGTTTGAGGATAGGCCGTCCTCGTTGAATTATCTTCAGTTAGAGAGGATTGTCTGGGAAAAGCCTCAGCCTTCATATTTGCAAGTTGAGTTAGAACAGCCTGATGAAGAAGTATCAATTAGTATAGGGGGTGTCAATGACCAAAGTTAAAATCATAGAGTCGGCATAAAATACATCAACTGAGAAAAACATTCACCTTTCTAAATTCAACTGGATTTGCAACACCTTGAATCTGAAGATCATCACTAGGTGGCCTTCTAACTCCAACATTCTCAATTCTGAGAGAGTAGATATCAAAAAAGGACTGCAAATATCCTGATAAGGAAGACAATTGTCATATGGAAGCAAATAGATGCATAACCCACTAGAAAGGACACCACAAAAAAATTACATCAACATTGTCTCCATGACGAATGCAATACTGCCGAAAGACTATTTCCTGGACCGGACCAAGTCAATCAATAGCAGATGTGAGAAAACACCCCCTGCATTGGAAGAACGATGCCGATGGGTATTGGAAATGTCTGCCTCCGAACTAAATTGATATATTGGACTTTCGCCGCAAGCAATGTTGTTGTTAGGAATTAGGATCGAGATCCTAATCTCGATTGATGAAGTAAGTCATAAACTTGAACAATCTTCCGATAAGGTGATCATCCATATCTCACCGCATTTATTCTACTAAACTTACACTCCCAAAATATTCAATTGCATGCTCAATCAAAAACCTTAACCTTCCAAATATTGCCTTAAGTGTTAAAACTTACATTCAACACCTTTTTACCATATCAATCTGCATATTATATTATAACGTGTAAAACTGTAAACATCATCTTATACCATGGTTTAAGCTGATCTCTCTATCAACTGACATCTTTATCCGTCCATGATTATGACAAAAAGTGTAGAGCCTTCAGCCTTGCACACACCTACTGTACTAGAGAACTTTTTGTCTTCCCAATGTTAACCTGTACACTCATACTACCCCCCTCAGACAAATCCTTTTACTGTCAGTGTATTTTCACGAAGAAGAACTTAATCTTCAAGCACCACACGGCACGAAAGTGACAATGAGTAGCCCTCCTAAGGCTGTAATCAGTTATCAACAATTTCTCATGCAGGATTCACAGTAATTTCATGTTCATTAAGCAGCAAAAGTTGTTTCCATTTCCAGTAGAGCCAAATACTCATTACTCTTTGGTTCTGGATTATAACAGAATGAAGCAAAATGGCTCGCTAAAGTGGTAATGCTTCTTTCTATTGTAAAGTTCTTTCTATTGTAAAGTAACAATCCCTCAATAAAGATCTCAACACAACTTTCATCTTGGGTCATTCGGAAACAACCTCTTTGTGTTAACAAGAGTAAGGCTGTGTACTGTGTACATCCCCACCCCCACTCCGCAATTTGCGGAAGCCATTGAGGCACTGGGGTAATGTTGTTTGTAAGCAGCAAAAGTAAACCACCCTGGGCCACCTGGCTATTATTTTTCTAAAAGTCAGTAAATACATCTAATGTTTTGGTGCAGAGACTATTTACTAAAAAAACCATGGAGTTCTAACCGATTTCGATGGGATGCCAATTTTTGCGAAAATTTGCATCTCACTAAATTTGACCATTCAACTACAAGCTACAAAGAACAGACTACAAACGTATCTATCAGCACTCATCAAATGTTTTGGTGCAAAGACTATTCACTACAAAAACCGTGGAGTTTTAGCGGATTTCGAAGGGATGCCAATTTTTGCGAAAATTTGCATCTCACTAAATTTGACTATTCAACTACAAGCTATAAAGAACAGACTACAAACATATCTATCAGAACTCATGCCCAAGCCTAAACCTTGACCTCGCACGTACTCGTTATAATCTATAATTGATTATTACTAATATAAAATAGCTGCACAACAGAATGAATTTGGTTGGAACCACTTTACAGACCTCAGCAGCGAAAACTTATGTCTATTTTCTATTGAAAATAACTATAGTGGGTACAAATATAGAGCTTGTAAGATCTGAACCATGAAAAGTTACTGTACCTTGTTCAATGACAATATCCGCTACAGAAGGCAACAGAACATATTTTTCCTTCTTTAATACACCAAAACAAGGAAATGACGTCGGTCTTGTGACCTGCAATAAGAAAAAAGACACATCATCATGGCCACAGCCCACAAGAGTCAACTAAGGTAAATATGTCAGTATGTCATTGCTTGTGACTTGTGAAATAAGATTATACTTGACGGTTGTTGCGCTAGATATTGATGATATCTGGTTCTACATAAGAATGCATGAGTGCATGGTTACTAATTTCCAATCTCCATCAATGGTATCATAAAGAAATACCTAACTTTAAATTTGCTTTCTATGGTTATCCAAGCAATAAAAAGGGAATTTGAATAAATCAACAGTTTACTGCTTTTGTTAGAAGGACAAACCATAGACAATGCAGTGTCGATGGAAGTGGGGCATCCGAGAAAACAGGAGTTAACAAAATTTGAGGACAGGGGAAGGGCTAAGAATAGCAGATGTAAATCATAACCTGAGAAAGTACTAGCTGGGTCAGAATAATCACTGAAGAATTTTTTTAGATCTTAGGGAGGTCAGTAAACACTAAACATAAGAGGAGGTAAGAAAGATTAACAACCAAAAGTAATTATAATTAACAAGCTTTACACATAGGAAAAAATCATTAAGTTGGGTGTCAATTTAGGCATACATATGAAAAAATCACCAATTCACGTAATTTTTTTTTCGGACGCTGCTGACAGATCTCGTAGGCACGGATATAGGTTCAAGTGTCATGCCAAAAGTTTATTTTAATACCAGCACATACATTTTTCAGTTTCTTCTAACAGATGCCACAGGCACAAGCACAATCTAACAAATACTACTTCAAATAATTTTTCGAGTTTCAACCTGTTGAGCTCTCCTTACTTGCATGGTTTCATCTAACTTCAAATTCAAAAGGCAAGGACAGTGATGTTTGCATTGAGTACATCACCCTTTTATGAAAGAAACAGAAAGAGTCTATAGGGAAAGATTCAATACATTGTCTTCCATATAAGGCCATTGCATATTTGGAGGACGGGTCTTAGAGCTGATTGCTTTTTAATCCATGGCACTTGGTTTCCTTTATACCTTTTAAATAAAACCACGCAAGATTACGATGGCGGCATACAGGAACAAAGATTTGAGAGCTAGCCAGGGAGTGTGGAAAAGTCACACTTACAAGGGGAGGAGATTCAATACATCGTATTCCATCTAAGGCCATTGCATATTTGATGGACGAGTCTGAGAGCCAATTGCCCTTTATACCTTCCAAATAAATCATGCAAGATTACAAGGGCGTTATATAGAACAAAGATTTGAGAGTGGACCAGAGAGTGGGAGAAAGTCATCCTTACAAGGGGAGGAGATGTACTAAGGCTGGCTTAATCACAGTTGTAGTTCTTCGTCTGAAACTCAGACCTAACAGAATTTACTCTTGGACATGGATGATGTGGAATGAGTCTTACTTGAGTTTGAAGTCATGTTTTGGATTACAAAAGCTCAATTCCAAACTTTGGAACAATTAAGTACGACGAAAAAGGTGGATTTCGTTGAATGAGTCTGATAAAAGGTCATAGATAAATTTGTAATATTTTACACTAAAAGTTTGTTTTTTCTTGATAAGTAAGATATGGTATGAATTAAGAGACGCCAATTTGTCGGATAAAGTTAGTCTAAGCAAACGACCAAAAGACCCTAGCTTTCTCTAACCAACAATCTTTGGACCCCCCGCCGCATTTCAAACTATAACAAATTTAGTTCGCTAAACAGTTAACATAAAGTGTTAAGAGTAAGATCATTGTAACCGTACACTGTAAAATATAATCTTATATGAATGACTACGGCAAAAAAAAAAATTCATGATCCACCGTAGACGGTCGAATTCACCTCTATTTAAGTCATGGCGCCTTTGTGTAAGTTTAATGCAAAACCTCAAATTATCAAACAAAGTCAGCTCACATGGGACTACTCGTGAATTCCACAAGCCACTTAACAACCATCAAAGACCCGATCTTTGACTCTCACAATTTTCACACACCCAATCATAGAAGCCATGAAGAATTACTTACCTAGTAAAGCATACATACCCCTAGTCCCCACTAATCACAACACAACAATAATTAAGATCACACCATGCCTTAAAATTAGATTACAAATCTAGCTCGTTTCGAGATAATTAAATTAAAACAAACCCTTCTTGCTCGATAAGCCATGTATCATCAACCGGACATCTCTCTTTTCCGTCTCAAAGTCTAGCTTACAATTACGGACTACTTGATTTCCACAATTCCACCTCAAACTAATGTCAACAGCACAAACCTCTTAACCCATGACAGCTAACGGGTTTCATCAACATTTCACAAAGCACGAATCTCTTCTTTCGACTCAAACTAATGTCAAATTGTGAATACCACAAATCTCTAAGCTTGTTATTGCTACTTTGCTAGCTACTCTATTCGCACAGGCTCACAGCAACACACGCCTCTTCCTCCTCAAACTAACACAACAGCGCATCAATTCTCATGGAATCAAAACCCTGAAACTAATCCTACTAAGATATTCGATTACACAAACACTCATCACCATGAAAAACAATCCAATCAAATCATCAACAACAAAAGTAACACAAAAACAAAAACAAAAACAAATTTAAAAGGCACTTACTTTATAAACAATGGCATTGGGAGTAAGATACAATTTCCGGGATCGAAAATCGCTACGCAACACAAAACGACGAACAGGCAAATAAAGAAGCATAAAAAAGCCAAGGCCCCATGCCAAAACCAACAACAGCGAGTATAACAACCACTTTGATGTGTAATACTTGAGAAAATCCTGTTCCATATCTGAAAACGACGCCGTATACAAAACCGGAGTTTCTTCTTCGTCGAGATTAACGCCATTGTTATCGGCGAGATGAGTTTCCGGCGGTAAAAGAGCTCTTTCTAGGGCTTCGATTTGCACAAGCGCGTCTCCCGTGTGCATGATTAATGGTGAAATTGAGAAATTGGGGAAATGTTAATGGTGTTATTGTGTGTTGAATGAGGTTGATTTGATGATGAATGTGTTATGTGTGCCCAGTTTTTCATATGTTCGGTTAGTAACGGTTGTTAATTGTTACTCAGTATTTGTTCGTCACTACTCACTAGACCGGTGTGGTCGTTTCACAATGTTAGCATACTGTCACGGGCCGACTTCTCTTGACACCCGCAAACAAGCCGCGCCACGTGCGCCATTTGTCAACAGTCCTGTCGTTGGCGGGTCAGGCTTTCCAAGTTGGCTGAACCTTGAGCCACTTTAGATGACTAAGTGTTTTGGGATTGAGGTTGGAAGGAAGAGAACTCTCAAAACTTCTTCGCTAAAGCTTGAAAGAAACTTTTAACACTTCCAATGGAATTTTACATGCCTTGGTCTATTTATAGACCTCCAATCCTGCTCCTAAATGTTCTACAAAACTCTACACAATTACATCCTATAACTTCTTAAAACATTCTAGATTATCCTATCCTATAAATATTCTACAATTCTAAATACAAGAACATCCTAGTACATAAAACAAACATCTAGAATCATCTAAACACTTCCACACTATTCTAAAATATTTTAGACACCTTCTATACGGTTCTAGAATATTCCGGACACCTCTTGAATGTACTAGAATAATCTTCTTGGTTCTAGAACCTTCTAGTAGTCTCGAGACAATTCCGGAACCCGTATAACAGGCCTTGTAACTTCTAGAATTCGTCACTAAATTAGCCAATCAAAAGACTTTACTCGAACAAATAATCCCGTACGGCTTAGTGAGTCGCCATCCCGTGACAATACGCACCTTGGGAGCGTTATGATCTATGATTCCGATTCTCGAATTTGGCAAATGCTAACCCGAGCTAATACAATTTGTTGGCCGCGTAAAACATCGGTTTTCACATTTTACTTACAATATCTTCTTTTAAAGCAAACATCTAAATGACCCGACTAAACCCAAATTCTTACAACTCGGAATTGACTAATCCCGGTTGTTATGTTCCTCTACTGCCATATGGAGTAATAAGGAGTAGCCAGCATTGCACAGAGGCAGACATTTTTTCTGCAGACAAGACCAATTCCGAGTGTTCCATACCTGCTTAGCTCATCCAACCCTTTGATGTTTCTGCCTAAGCCATTCATAGCCCTCTGCCATAGACCCCACAGTGAAGGGTTTGCCATTAGCCAGCCAGTAACCATTGATGTAGCCATCTTAAATATATCCCTAATCTTACATATGGTCTTCCAATTTCAACTCATATGAGGTTTAGGGTTGTGAGTATGCCAATGAAATATATCCCTAGTGTCACATATGGTCTCGGTCTATATTACAAAGGTTTTCTATGAGCTTTTTTTTATCCCCAATGAGATTATTGTCCACTTGTCATCCACTTCGTATTAACACAAATAGTCACCTACTATTTCATTGGTCTTTGTGCCAAAATGAAAGAACAACAATTCACCGGGGCAGAGAGAGTACAACGAAAGTAGTAAGAGTATGGGCTTATGCCTCATGAGTCTTTTCACACTAACAAGTACTCCCTCCATCTCAATCAATAGTTTACACTTACTTTATTTTCCCTCACAAAATAAAGCGAGTGGAAATTATTCACTGTGGGAAATAATGAGTAAAGACAAATCGTTTGACTTGAAAAATAACCGGGTTTTACTCGTTAATACCTCACCAAACCATGCCCTAACCGTTTTCAAGTCTATTGAAGCTCCTAAACTTGGATAAAAATGTGAACCCCCGTTTAACAAAAGTGGTTCAATGACCCTCTTCCCTTCTTCACCCTCCTCTCCAAACCCAAACCGTTGCAAACGAACAGCAACACAACATAACAATGAGTACCCAGAAAACTCAGAAACAGCAGCAACTCAAAAACACTGATAATGTTTTTGCTTCATGCTCTTTTTCTAGCCTTGCCCTCCAATCTTCTTTATGCGATGAACTCAAAGGTATCTCCTACCATTTTTCTCCTTTTTTTTTAATTTGTTTTCCTTTATTTTTCTTATAATTACATTGTTTCTTATGTTTTTCTTGTTTAATTCTTGAGTAGAAAAGTTGGGTTTTGATTCTCCTACTCAAATTCAAGCTGAAGCTATTCCTGTTATACTATCAGGCCGCCATGTGTATCCTTTTTCGAGAAAAGTTTAAATCTTTGGAAGTTATATGTGTTTTTGTCAAGTGGGTTTTGTTTGTTTTATGGTTTTCTTTAATGGGCATGTTAGACTTGTTAATGCGCAAACTGGAAGTGGCAAGACTATTGTGTATTTGGCCCCAATTATTCATTACTTGTTGCAGCGTCGAATTCAGAGGGCTGATGGAACTTTTGGTATGTCATTACTGTTTTTTTCACCGGTTTCGCACGTATTTGTAGAGTTGGTATGTTTATGGATTTGTGTTATTTGGATTGTATGCTGTGAAGCTTGATAGAATTGTGCTAAGAGGTCTCTCAACAATGGTTAATTATAATGGATTAGGGTTTAACGTAGATTTCGGGCTTTGTGGTTGTAGAATGTGTTCAGTCTTGGACAAACACGTAGTTGTAGCTAATGAATGTTAAAAGGGGACAATTTATTGATTTTTTTGGGAAGAAGCCTGAGCGGCATTCTTAGAAATTGATAGTAATATTTTGTATTAATAGTGATCAACTTTTATGCTGTTGATAGAATTGTGGCAGAGTTCTTTAAACCGTGGTCAATGATAATGGATTAGGGTTTACTGTAGGCTTCAGTGCTTTGTGATTGTAGAATATGTTTGATCTTGTACACAAATGCGTAGTTTTAGCAAGCTATATCAAAGGCGATCAATTTGAAGTCGAAGTATGAAACTTGTTGACTTTTCTCAATGAGGCCAGGAGGGTTGTCATTCTGCAAAATTGTAGACAAATTTTAGGGAGGACAGGAAAGCCCTACATCTGCAAAATTACTCTTGTATGAGTGATTATATAAGCTTTCTGTAGCTCTTGTGTATATGCCTATATGGACAAAATATAACTCTTCTTTCATCACATGGGTTAGAGGAATTTCAACATTATGATCTTATTTAGCATACATTTCCACTGAGTAAACAATTCATTTCCCGATATTATGAGAAAAGGTGAATTTTATATCTCTTATGCTTGAATGCCATGTAGCTAGGATGAATAAGTTATTCTGGGTCCGTCCACTGTATATTTAACCTTTTTACTTCCTATCTCAAATTTAAAAAGCGCGTCTTCGGCGCGCTGAAGCCCAAGGCTCAGCAAGACACTTACAAAATGCCTTGGTGTGCCTTACGGACAAGGCACACTACTATGCAATATTTCAATTTTTTTTACTTCTCCCTCACTTATGTCGTTGTCTATGACACATTGTTCCTAATATTTACTCCTTCACGAGACTAACCTTCTTATATATCCAAAATGGGGGATTATTGCATGGACTTTATCTAGAAGGTACAAATTTGTTTGTAAAAACTTAGCTTCTCGTGTCTATTATGTGCGCGCCTTTAGCTTGCACCTAGTGCTTTGTCGCTTCGAATTATCCTCGTCTTACTGCACCTTGAACCTTTTAAAACTAATCTTTCTATAGTTTATTGGGCTTTTTTTTAATCACGGCACTTGTAAGTTGTAACAACCACCTACATCATCTATCCAGGTGTAGTAGCTCTCTTTCTCTTTCATCCGGTTGTCAAATTTCTCGTGACAGCATTTCTTTTTTAGCACTTATTTAGCTTTGGGATAGAGTATGGTAATAGGTCCTATTAGATGTTGTCATGTTTGGTAAAAATAAGCTAATAAGTTCATTAACCTTTATTCTCTTAATGATGTATAATTTGATATTGTTTGTGTATCTATATTCTTCCAGAATGATATCATTCTTAACTAGTTTAAATGTTACTCCGTATTACTCTGCAATATTCACTAATGCTTTTGTCGCAGCGTTGGTACTCGTGCCAACGCGTGAGCTATGCACGCAGGTCTATGAAATCCTTCAGAAACTGCTGCATCGATTTAATTGGATAGTACCAGGATATCTAATGGGTGGTGAAAACAGGTCAAAAGAGAAGGCAAGGCTACGTAAAGGTTAGTGTCAAATACTAAGAATCCGTACAACCATTACATTCTCCATTTATTGTAGAAAGCTGGAACACAGGTTTTGTCGTATTATTCACATAGCTTTAGTAGAGTGGATTGAGAATCCAGCTCCAATATCTTTGTTCGTTTGTAGTTACTTGGGTTATCTAGCCAACCTCCAGCTTCTAGCTGGTGTATTATATTTCTGATCAGCGATCATATCTTTGGATATTTTTTGTTATAGAATATTAATGAGAAGAGATCTACATATCTCTTTTATGTTTACTTATGACCTCATGTTTTGAGAAACCAAAATATCGAAAAACTATTTTCATGTTTGCTTATTTATCGAGAATATATCTTGGAGGGTGCTGTTTCCTTAACTAATATATTGACGTTCATACATTCAAGGGTTTGTTTAGTACCTTATTTGTACTATGCTCAGTTGTATTTTTCTTGGACTGTCTCTTCTGTTTTTTTTGTTCTTGATGATGGAAAAGAAAGGCTGATTTTGAATTCATTTTGGTTAGAAATGTGTATCATGAAGAAAGTAATTTAAATGAAGATTTCATTTAAGCTTTTATATTTGACTTTTCAGTGCTAGTAGACTTTCTAGTACAGTCCTCATTTGTTCTTGAGGTTTTGCTTCTTCACACCTTTGTGAGAGGCTAAAGTTGCCATGGTTTTAGAGCCTATGGATGTCTCTCATGTCATTCCTTTTCTAGCTAGTTTGAGAGTCTTAGGCCTTCACACTTCTTTTTCAATTTACATAAGAAAGATGGGACTAACCCTTTCCACATCTTATGTGGACATATCCCTCTGAAGCTTCAGTGAGTGGTATTATCGAACTGATCTATTGGTGGGGCTGGATCAGTCTTTCGCCTACTGTCTAAGATTCCCCACTTCTGCCTATGTCATTTGAGTTTTTCATGATCCAAAATACATTAGTCGGACATGTGACTGCCTAGGATCACAAATATATGAAACCATAAGTTCATCTTACATTAGGTTGAAATACGCCGTGATCGTGTAACCCAACCTTTCTCATTTTGATTTCGTTGAATGGTTTCTACACAGCCAGTGTATGTGATAGCAGTTTTTCGGGATTTTAGTTTGTATTGGTTGCATGAATCTAACTTGACGATATTACCAGGAGGACTTTAAAGTTGTAGGCCCCTACGAAGGGTGAATAACTTTAGAAATTACTTTATTTGTTAAACTGAAGTCAGAAATGCATAAATTTCTGTTACTTGCTTGCTGCTGGCGTCATTACTTTTTTTTTTTCTGTAGTTGCAGGAAACCCTGTTTTCCTCTAGCTTAAGAGGCAAGAAAATTTGCTGAATTATTATCACTCTTTTGTCAAAGAAAATGCTTCAACTTTTTGTTTGTTGGAACCTGTTTTTACCTTCTAGCATTTATTTATGTTCCACTTTTTTGTGTCAGCCTGATAATAAATATTTCCACCATGACTACTTTAATTGTGCTGGAGTTTGGTTATTGGCTGAGACAGTAAAGCTCTTGGAATAATAATAGATGCTGAACAACTTATTTCTGTTACCTATATGTTTTTGGAAAGCCTGTCTAAATGTCGGAATTGGCCTTTTTTTTAAAACCGCGTGTTTTTGGCCTCAAATGAAGTGTTCAAGGGTCATACCCATGTTTTCAGTGTCGAGTATCACGGGTATGTGAGGTGATATGAAGAGTCTGAGTTCTATGGCTCTTACTTTACAAGGTGGTGATAAGTTTGTCTAGTGAATCATCAAAGCATATTCTTGACATAAATTCCAATGCATTGTTTGTCGTAGGTATTTCTATACTTGTCGCAACTCCTGGTCGCCTTTTGGATCATTTGAAGAATACATCATCATTCTTGCATGCAAATCTCCAGTGGTTAATTTTTGATGAAGCAGATAGGTAATATTATATTTTCTCTTCAAAAACCTGTAACATAAATGCTTGTTACTTATGCCACTTCATGTCTGATTGAACTCGTGGTGTGTTATAGGATTCTAGAACTGGGATTTGGTAAGGAAATTCAAGAGATATTAGACGTACTTGGCTCAAGGCAAAACAAACCCCGAGATCAAGAAAGTGGGGGTTCAAGTTTCCAAAGGCAAAATATACTCTTGTCAGCTACCTTAAATGAAAAGGTTAATCATCTTGCCAAAATTAGTTTGAAAGATCCTGTTCTAATCGGTCTCACTGAAAAAAAGCTTCATCAAAGTTCATCTCCTGAGCATGATGGATCGGTAGGATCTAGGGATTATAAACTAGAACAAGCTGGGACTGTTATGGACTCCTCAACTGGAGATTATAACCTCCCATCTCAACTAATTCAGAGATATGTCAAAGGTATTTCTGAACAGATGATATTTTTTTAGTTCATCGGTCCTATGCTCGTCTTAACGACACAAACTCAATTGCATCCCTCTTTTCCAACAGTGCCTTGCGGTTCACGTCTTGTGGTACTTCTTTCGATCCTAAAGAACCTTTTTGAGAGGGAAACAACCCAAAAGGTACATTTTCTTTCATCTTTTTTTACAAATATTGGATCACTTTTGCGTCCTTAATTTTCTTTCTCTTCTCAGAATTTGTAGATCACTGGATGTGAGCGTCCTTGTTTTGTTGATTTATAAACGTCCTTAGTACCCGTAGATGTAGATGTATGTTCTTCCTTTCCACTCTATCCTTAGTACTAGGAGGTGCTACCTCCTGGCCCCCTCCCCGGGTTTTTGTCCCCTGTTTAATTGTGATTCTCAATCATCATGAATTTTTCCAATACATGTGGAGGTACTATGTAAATATCCTTGCATTTTATTGATATCTTCCACTTTTCTACCATGCCACAGGATTTAAGGAAAATATTAGACATTATAAAGTAGCAAGGAGAAAAAGTGAGCAGACCACTTTACTTGAGATGGAGGGAGTATGTCGTGTTTGATTTACCAACTATAGAGCATTTTGTGTGATTGCTTTAAAAGAATTATTCGTGTCAGTCTTCATTTGACCAAAAGTCATATGGGACAGTACATTTTGAATTCTCAGACTGCCTCCTCTCTTATAACATACAGTTGTTAGTTAAAAAAATCGTTGGCTGTTTGACTGTTTGTTTCAGTTGTGTCTTTAACCTGTGCTTAATAGCTTATCAGCCTTACTTCGTAATTATGCCCTGAATTTTGACCTTAGCCACTATCTGTTTGTTCACTTGGGATGTAATTAGTTTTATCGAAATGGACAGGTTGTGCTCTTCTTCTCAACATGCGATGCTGTCGATTTCCACTATACACTTCTTAAGGAGTTTAAATGGCCACCCAGTTCCGGCTCGGAAACCGAATCAAAAAGGCTCTTTTTGAACTGCAATGCACTTCGCTTACACGGAAACATGGAAAATGAAGAACGAAGAACCACTTGCCATGCCTTTAAAACAGAAAAATCTGCTCTTCTACTGTCTACTGATATTTCTGCGAGAGGCTTGGACTTCCCTAAAGTTAAATGCATCATACAATATGATTCTCCTGGAGAAGCCACTGAATATGTCCATAGGTCTGTTTATATAAGTATAAATTGTGATATATTTATTCTGGTTTCATTTCTGCATCTCACTCATTCCATAGGTTATTCAATTGCCCATCCTTTTTTATTAGTCATTTGTGTGATTGGTTCTCTGTAAGTTGACAATCTGACACTGCTTATTTTGTTTTTTAATTACGGTCACTAAATTCTGTGAGAGTCTTGTGGTCAATTAAGAGTAGGGGTGTGCGTTATCCGGTTTGGAACTACTTACCAATTTTAAAATGTTGTGACCAACTGACCATTATATTGTCGGCATCAATCCTTTTTACTTGGTGAACTATTTCATATCATTATTTATCAATTTACTTTTTTTTGGAGAATATTACTTCGAAATGTGAAATAGCTTCAAGTCAACTTATTGTAAAATCGCCTTACTTGTTATTTTTTTTATTGGCAATGTGGCTCCTTTTACTGGATGCTTACTGCAGGCCCAAGCCAATTAGGGTGGCAGCCCAGGCCTTTGAGTGTGCTGATCCTGATACTACTCACAAGTCTATAGATGACTTACTTTTGAAATTGAAGTTTCATTAAGATTCTAGTTTTCTTTATGTGGAAATTGTGGCTCAGATTTGCGATACGACAGCGGTTTCAATTATTATTGCTGGTTATGTGACACAGGGTTGGCAGAACAGCTCGCTTGGGACAAAAAGGAGATTCATTGTTATTTCTGCAACCCATAGAAATGGAATATTTGCAAGATTTGGAAAAACACGGTGTTTCATTAACAGAATATCCACTTCTGAAAGTGTTGGATAGCTTTCCTTCATATGGGCAAAAGCACCCTGGAAAGAGGTTTGTTTCAGTTGAGATGCATCCCTGGGTAGTAGGTCTTCAGAAGACTCTAGAGGGATTCATTAATGCTGAGGTATATGTACATCTTAATTTTTACCTTTTTTGTTGCGGCTTGTCTGTATTTCTTACTAAATTCGTGTCCTAAACGGCTAAACATCATAGAATACCGTTTGGCCGAAAAGGGAAGGGGAGAGTGAATGGAGGGGGAGTTAAGTGTTCCATCCAAATTCTTCCTTTGTTGGAGGGATTAATATGCCTTGTAATAGGCAATGGAGTGATCCATTTTTGCTTCCCTCCAAATCCCTTCACATCCATTTTACTAACCAAACAAAGGAAATTACTTCCTTTCAATTCTCTTCCCTCCGTTTCCCATCAAATCCGCCTCTTTCCTTTCCTTCCCAATCGCCCTATCCAAAGTCCAAACAGGTGGTGTAGGAGTGTTGGACAGGTGTAAAATTTTGAAACTATTTTGAATTAGGAATCCAGCAATATAAGTTTCATGATTTTCGTTCAAGTATTTTCGTCAAATTGAAACTCTGACCTTCACCGTGAAAGGTAAAAATCCTTGTGAATCAGCGTAGTGAGTTTACTAGTTTCCTGTTTGAAATTGTTCATCATTTTAACTCTTTGCACAAACTCTTTAATCGAGGTCGAAAATTGTTGAGCATGTGTTAACTAGATAAGCAATCTGTATCGTCATACACAATAACACAATCCCTTAACGAAAGAAGAATGACTTGGTTTTGCATGGATCCCTTATCAAGCGTTAGAGTGGTTGCACCATATCTACCACTGTCAGGATCCTTGGCAATTTTTTTGTGTATGGTGTGCTGTCGTTTTAGCCAACTTATTCTTAATGCTTGTATATGACGCACGCATTTTGGCCCTTGGACATTGTACATGAATTCTAGATTTCGCCCCCACTTTTATACAGTATTTTTTTACAAATCTGTGTTGTATTCCTTAAAATTAAGAGAGAGTAAATATTGAGCCGCTTCAACTTATTTCATTGTATTACCATTCATAGAGTAAAGAGGGTGGTGGCCATATCCGTTTTAAATTGTATTTTACCATTCCAAAATTGTGGCTATTGCGATACGGGTTAAAAATTTACAATGTACTTATTGTCATAGACATAATGCTTACTCTACCTACACATTTCGCTGAGAACTTGGTTTTTCTTTTATTTTTAGTTAAGATTACTCATGGCGGTGTCATTAATTAATTAACCAACTTTCTATTGTGTAGTTGGGCGGTCGGTGTTATCCTTTAGTTTTTTTTTTCTATACTCGAGTGTCACCTCCTTTTTTTTTTTTTTTCTATACGTGAGTTTTTTTTCTATGCCCGAGTGTCACCTCATTTGTTTACCTTTGACTAAAAACTCTTCACAAAAAATAAAAAAGTTAAACAAATGAATGGGACGGAGGGCGTAGCAAGTAGCAACACAAATACTGAAACGTGTTATCAAAGTACCTTGACTTGCACTTTATTCCGTTAAATTGTTGTACTAATGTTTACTCTAATGTCAGGCAAAGATGAAAACTATGGCCAAGGCAGCATTTCTTTCTTGGGTTCGAGCATATACGGCGCATAGAGGAGACCTAAAAAGAATCTTCATGGTGAAGAAACTCCATTTGGGTCATGTGGCTAGGAGTTTTGCTCTGAAAGAGCAGCCCGCGTTGATGGGTCAGGCGGTCCAGAAGCAGATGAAGAAAAGGAAGAAAAACGACCTAAAGAAAACCGGTCAGTCTAACAAGAAGAGGAAGGTCTCTTTCAGGTCTTAAATGCAAAGGATGTAAGGTACCTAATGTATGTCATATATCTGTTGACGACAACTACACATAAATATGATATATTTCACTGTGATGCACCTACTACTAGACATTCATGTCCATGTGAGATGTTTTTTTGGTTTTAATGGTCAAGGTCAAGTGGGTAGAGGTCCGATTTATCATTTTGTACGAGACAGTCTTATACTAATATAGTGCGAGTCTGACCCATTTTATTACAACCCTGTACACAATTGTTTTTCTTAAGCTACTTCAATAACCAAATCTAATCCCGTCGTCAGTAATTTGGTCGAATTAATGAATATGGGTCAGTCCCACGATCGTGACCATGACTCTGTGAGACGATCTCATATGAAAATTTACGCGTAATGAGTTGCTGGTTAGCCATGATAGTGATTGAAGCACGATTACCCTGACCCATGTACTGTTTGACATCGTCCTCATGGGTCATCCCATCGCCATCATGTCAACAATGCTTCATTATTCGATATGTCGTTTTCCGATTTCGGTTATGGTTCAATATCATGACAGTGATATTTTGATTCCAGTAAATATTGATACTAGTTTTTTATGTAGCACTCGTCGTATGACAGCAATGTGTCTAAATTTGTTACTTTGCAATAGGTAATACTGCATTGGTCATCAACTGTGAATGTAAGAAATTTCTACACAAATTATCATTGAAGACGGGCACTATCCGTTATAGGCTGAAGACGGATAATACCCCTCTTACAATATGTATGTGGGAGGGCAAGTGGAGGGCAAATGGAGCACCCCACTTGTCGTCTCACTTGCATATTGCGAGAGGGGCAATATCCTTTTTCAGCTTGTGACGGATAGTATCCGTCTTTAGTGAGACTTTCTAAGATGAGAATGTGTCCAACAAATTTTCTCGATCGTTCTTTGTCTTTCATTTTCAGAGAACAAAATCTGTGTAAGTGGGGTCCACATGTTAAAGTAGTAATGTAAGGAAGAAAAAAGGTGGGCAGTTGGTCGATTTATGGAATGTTTATGCATGTCTATTTTTACGGGAATGAATTCTCTCCATAAAAAAAAAAAAGAAAAAAAATTAAAGTCCATTTCCTTTTACAAACATTACTATAATATCCGGAGTACATTCTAATTTTATTCTTTTACCTTTTCTTTCCCAAGAAAATCTGCAACCATTCGATTGAGTCCAAATTTAATCTGGGCTATTGAGAAGTAATGGACCTCTATTTTTTAAGAAATGGAGAGGATCTATTCTGTCTTTCCCTTATTCTTATTTAAGACTGTTTTAACTGAAGACAACTCTCATATACGACTAAAATAGAGGTGAAAATAAAAGAAAATTGTGGTCTTAAACTCGTATGATAAGACGATCTTGAACAAGACTAAGGCCGTTTTCTTTCGTTTTTCTTTCCGTCAGCTTGTTTTCTACAATTCTACATAAATAGTACCGTTTGGGTGATTGCAAATTCTCACTTTCTTTATACCAATCGTTTATTTACCTTTTAATTCTCTACGAGAAGTATTTCAATTAAATATAAATAAATACTCCGTAGGACATATGGAGTATGAGGTAGTTGCATGTTTATATTATCGATAGATTAATTTATATTTAGTAAGAAATGGGGACATTTATGATTGACTTAGTTGATAATGACTAAATATGGTTTCTTTAACTAGAAGGTTGGATACGATTTTTTTATTTTTTTTGACAACCGTTAAATACGAATGTTAATGAAATAAACATTTTCACCTTTTGAGATAGAAAAAGGTTAATAGAATTGGTATAGAAGATTAATCGTTGCTCACCAAGAGTGGGTAAGGGATCTTCATTATTTTTATTTAATATAGTTCATAAAGAAGCAAATTATTTGGGATAGACTAAAAAGAAAATTGGAATTTTATAGTAATTGTCTAATTGATATGAAGGGTGTACTATTTGTTTTGCAAGATTTTAACTTGAATGTAACAATCTTTACCTTTTTCTCAGACTTGTCAACACGAGAACTTGAATTTACATTTTCTCAGTGCATCAAGTACTCCATCGTTTCTCTTTCTATTTTGGGAGGATTTACATAAAAGTGTTAAAATATCAACTTTACTCCTTAAATAAAAGAAGAGTTGAAATCGTAATTTGACGGTGGTTATTGTAGTAGTTAGTATCATATCTTAGACGTGTAGAAATTGTATCCACATCATCGGTATATGTGTTGAAGTCTTATCTAAGTCTGATGCTTATATTCTCCCTTAAGACTATAAATAAACTTAATCTTAATATATGTCGTTTTTTAAGAGACTATGGCAATGTGGTATAACGGTGGATTGATTGATTTTTGACATATTAAGGACATTTACTATGTTTGACTCATCAATATATTGCTTAGAGTGTTTGATAGATAACGGGCTGAAGTAACAGATTGGGATGCAATTTACTACTACCTTGACTCCTTTGAATTGTTTACATTTTCCAAAAAAAGTGAACAATTTAACGGAATAGAGGCAGTACTAGTTTTACCCCGTGCAAATTGCACGGGTTTGTTTTTCGAACTTTGTTTTAATCATATATTTAAATATATAAATAATAATGATAAACTTTTGGAATTCACAGGCGCAAACATAGAATACTTCATATAAAATATTAAACTCCATACATTAACACTCTTGTATCAAACATGAAATAAGTATTAAAAAAATAATTAAAACATTCTAAATAACATTATGAATTATAAAATTATATAAAAAACTTGATGTTTATAATTATTACATTAGAAGTGATGTAAGTACTGATATGATTAAAGAGACAACAACAAACTTGATTTATTTTTTAGACAAATTA
>JAIUZE010047487.1:0-31115 GCA_022085475.1 Heliosperma pusillum | reverse complement strand
CTACTCGCGTAGCAACTGGATTGAAGCTTGAGTCTGATAAATTTGTAAGTGGAAACTGCATTTATGCTTTAAAATGATGCTTTTCTCTGTTTTTTTCTTCTGGTAAGAGTCCACATCTTCTAATACTGAGTGTTTGTTTTTTTAAGTGGTTGACCTGCCTGGGTTGGGGGAGCCTTCTGTGATTTTTGTAGACTTCAAAGATTAACATTGTAGCGGGTTGCTGGATTTAAGAAAATATGCTGGTGTTTCATGTGATGATGTTGGTCTATCATACTTTGAAGTATTCTCCTATCTAGATCTTTGCAAAAAAGTAATAAGAGTTAAATCTACGAGGATGCCTGTTCCTTTTTGGTGTGTTTTACTTTATTTGCACATTAAAATTGAATTAGAATGATTTACATCAGAAACCTGGAACATATGTTGTAATGTATGTTTAATCCCTTTTGGTGTGTTTTACTTTATTTGCTCATTTAAATCAAATTAGAACGATTTACACCAGAAACTTGGCATATATGTTTATAAATTATACTTCCTCCGTTCCAATAGGTTGTATACATTTACTTTATGCACAAAGATTAAGAAAGAGAATATTGATATGCTAACTTACCAAGATACCCTCATTTCCAAGTTGAATTGTCAACTATTTTTTTTTGGCAGAGTTGAATTGTCAACTATGAAAGGAAGGAAAGCTGCTCAAATTTTTGGCTCCAAATTGTCAACGTTTAATTTTTGGCTCCAAAATTTTTCCTCCAAAAATTCACAAAACAATTAAACTCAAAATTTCATGGTCAATTGCATTTCCCTCCAATTTTTCAAGTTTACATTTTTGCTCTTACCCCACTATAAATACATGCACTACTAACACTAATTATTTCATTTTTACATTTTTTGCAACTAAGTTAAAAATTACAGCCTAATACAGTAAAAAAAATGACAGACCATACACCATTTGTACCACCACGACAAACACCTAACTCATCTACAACACCCAAAAGCAGGGGAAGAGGCATGGGCACGGGCATCCACCACGAGTCAGCAGGTGCAACATCAAGCAGGGGCAGGGGCAGGGGCCGAGGGAGAGGCAGGGGCATCCCATTCGAGTCAGCAGCGGCATCGAGTAGCAGGGTCAGGGGCAGAGGCAGGATCAGGGGCAGGGGCCAGATTACAGCGCAAGTCAACCAAGAACATCAACGACAACGCTCATTTTTAACAAATTGGTTAGAAAGAGACAACGAAAATACCTTCGAAACAACCACATCGGTCATTGAAGTGCATATCCCACCAACAACTCGCATCAAACAAAAAAGACTCACCAACAAAGAAAAAAATCAGATATGTCAAAGAATGACATTAAGTTACAAAAGTGGGAAAATCAAACATGGATTGATAAACAAACTCGGTAGAGAATACGGAGTCACAAGATTAGTAATCAGCAAAATTTGGAAAACTATACAAGCTCAAATAAAAGAAGGTATCGTCATTAATGTTGAAAGAAAGTACACCGGTAGAAAGTCAACAAGAATCATAGACTTGGAAAAGGTAAGGAGCATTCCTTTAAAAGAAAGAATGAATGTTAGAGACCTTGCCATCGGTCTTGAGTTACCATGCACCACAGTTTGGAGACTAATCGAAAAGGGGATAATTAGAGCACATACAAGCTCAATTAGACCATCATTAACACATCATATTAAGGTGGCTAGATTAAATTGGGTTTTAGGAAAGATTAGTTCAAGCACATTAAATGGAAATCTAGTATTCGAGTCTATGTTTGATGTTGTACACATTGACGAGAAATGGTTTTACATGACTAGGTTGACAACAAGATATTATATCTTGAACAATGAAAAACGACCACATAGAACATGTCAATCTAAAAGGTTTATCTCGAAAATAATGTTTATGGCCGCAGTAGCGAGACCTAGATATGATGAAGAGGGTAATTGTTTATTTGACGGAAAAATTGGTATTTTCCCATTCACAATTACTGCTCCAGCAATGAGATCAAGTAAAAATAGGAAGAGGGGTGAATTAGAAGTAAAACCTATAGACAACATTACAAAAGTAGTAGTGAAACAATGCTTACTCGAAAAGGTTATACCCGCAATTAAGGCAAAGTGGCCAGAGGGTGTTTCTAGGAGGATCTTTATCCAACAAGATAATGCTAAACCCCACATACTAGGGTTAGACACTGATTTTTTACATGCGGCTAAGAGTGATGGATTTGATATTGATATGATACAACAACCCCCGAATAGCCCCGACTTGAACATCTTAGACTTGGGATTTTTTAGGTCAATTCAAACACTACAACACAAGAAATCTTCAAAAACAATTTGCCATTTAGTGGATTCTGTTTTAAGTGCTTTTGAAAATGTTAGTAATGATAGTTTAAAACATGTTTGGGTTTCACATCAAGCATGCATGAATGAAATCATGAAAGAAAAGGGAAACAATTCATACCCACTCCCACATCTAGGAAAAAACAGAAAGATAAGGGAAGGAAGATGGGAAGATCAATTGAAAGTCAACATTGGGCACATGAAAATAGCTTTGAACACATTGACTGTAAGTGAGGCAACATTAGAGCCTATAGGTGAAGAAACAGCAAGTAACAATCAAGATGCAGTGGTTATTGATGAGCATGATGATGCTCATTATGATAGCACATGATGAGTGAACAAGCAACACAAACAGTAAGTTTTTTGCATATGATGAAGCAAGTGGGTAAGTTTTTGAATGAACAATGAGGACGAAAAAAATCTTTCTGTGCATCCAGGAACTTCTTAATGCAAGGTGAATCAATTAGTTTTTGTATTGATATGTTGTGGGAATGTAACTTTTTGTAATGCAAATGGATGATTAATGCAAATGGATTGGAAATTACTTGTAAGATGAAGCTTTTTGTAAGTCAATTCTCAGGCAAAGATGATTAATGTCTTTCATCATTGAATTGACAATTCTGGAAACAGATGTAATGCCTCTAACTAGGTCAAATAGGGGTGACAGTTTAAGTAGGTTTATGTTCACTTAACAACTTAAAGCCTCCATCACTATTCAACAAGTGTTGGCATTTACAAAGTCTCAACAGAATCACATAGGGCATAGAAGTTCAGTTTATTTTACATAGGCAACAGAGGTCATCAACAGAATATTAAACCACCACCAGCAATATTAAACCAGCAGCATAGAATAGTGTAAACAGGATAGTGTCAACAGAATACTTGACCCCAGCCTCAATGATGGTAAACAACCAGCATCATCACACAAATATTAGAACCAATACACAAGTATTAGTGCAAGCACATAAATATTACCTGCACAAAAAATATTAAACCGCCAGCAGCAGCACAAAAAACAGAACAACATAAAACCAACATACATGTATGTATAATATCAGCAGCAACAATACATACTTCCACAAACACAAAGCAGCAGTATAGAATAGTTGGTAAACAGAATAGTGTCAACAGAATACTTGACCCCAGCCTCAATGATGCTAAACAACCAGCAACATCACACAAATATTAGAACCAATACACAAGTATTAGTGCAAGCACATAAATATTACCTGCACAAAAATATTAAACCGCCAGCAGCAGCACAAAAACCAGAACAACATAAAACCAGCATACATGTATGTATAATATCAGCAGCAACAATACATACTTCCACAAACACAAAACAACAAATCCCCATACACAGTGTGTAAAACCAGAACAACATAAAACCAGCAACAATTCTATGTTCGACGGATTACAAACCAAATTAAGATACTACGTCATCGTCTCGTAAGTTTTAACAACATTAAAGTATTTCCTCGTCCCCACAAATTAAGTTACTACACAAAATAAGTAGATAAAACAAATTAGAAAATTAAAGCATCTTACTGCGCTTAGCAAGACTAGATGAAACCTCATCTTCCTCCCATAAGTTCTCACCGCGATTATATGCAGAATCAGTGTCAAGAGACCCATCATACACCACCTCATCACCCTCACCATTTAATCTGACATAGTCACCATCTTCATTAAGATAGGCATCTTTCAACCTCGATAACCGACTTTGTTGTAATCAATCATCTCCCTTCTTACTATCTCGGAAGAAGTACACCGATCATCATCATCAGATCAAAACACCTCATCCGGGTCCAGTTGATTAACATCAAACTCTTCCTCAAACTCTTCCTCAACCTTCTCCAAAACAGCCTCCCCCTCACTCCGCTTCTCAACCTCAAACTCAACCTCACCCTCCTTAACATCAATCACCTTCAAATCTGCCGCCTCACCCTCCACCACAACATCCTCCTTCTAACAAACCCCCAGATTATCTTTCCCCATACATGCAGTATAACGATTCGCCATAACTTACCTCAAGTAGAATAAATTTAGGGTTTGATTGATGAAGAAAGAACCAGAGTCGAATATTAGGGTTTGTTTGATGAAGGAATCCCCAAACACGAGACTGTATATATATAGTGGGTTGTCTCATGTTTGTTGGTGTGGATCGATTGAATGCGGTAGTTGGGAAGATCGATTAAATGTGGGGGTTGGGAATGAGTGATTAATTGAAGGGACGGATGAATTGAAGGGAGTAAATGAATGGAGTTAATGAAGCCATTGAATGTGGTTGTTGGGGGAATTAAGAAGAAGGCTGTGTTGGAACTGTTGAATAGGATAGGGTAGGAGATCGAGGAGAGAGAGACGGTGATGAAGCCATTTGAGGGTAAATGTGAATGATACTTAGGGTGGGTAGATATTATATAAGGGTAAGGGTGTAATTTTAGGTGTAATAATATGACCCAAAATGGAAACGTATACAATTAAATGAAACGGCTCAAAACGGAATACGTATACAACCTATTGGAACAGAGGAAGTAATATATTTACATTATTACGATTATTGCTTAGCAATACAGTAAATAAAGAAGTTAATTTTGGATAAGTTCTAGTTTCCACTGCTATTACCTTAGCTGGGGCATGTAATCGTTGTGGTCTTCTGCTCATCATTTTGCAGAACAGATGCTGAACAAGTTTTTGTTTAAACCCTCTTTATTCCAGGTTGGCGAGTGTGAATGGGTATCATCTAGAATTGGCGAGCTAATCTCACAGGATGGTGATGTTGATCAAGAATTTAGTTCTTACTCCCTTATTCCGAATGATTTCTGCGAGGACATTGAATCTTCTTGGAAGGGACGTGTCAAGATAAAGCATATGGAAAACTTTTATGAGGAAGTTGACGAAGCAGCTAAGGCTCTCCATACAGCGGTAGTTGAAGCTCTTTGAAACCTAAACATACTTCATATGTGCTGTTCTCTTATGGATCTTTAGTATTTTATATATTATAGGTCACCGGAAAGAATGTACTATTAACTTTGACCATGCACTCGTCGCTTATTAGAAGTATCACACTGCTTTTTGAAGCATCATATACTTTAATCATAACCATTTTTATCGTACAATATATACTTTAGGTTTATGAGGATTTCCTCCCCATTATTTCAAGGATAAGAGCTTCAACTGCCCCATTTGGGGAACGAAAAGGCGAAATTTTATATGCTCGAGAGCACGAAGCAATTTGGTTCAAGGGGAAACGGTTCACACCATCAGTATGGGCCGAGACCCCTGGGGAACTACAAATTAAACAGTTGAGACATGCAATGGATTCTAAAGGAAAGAAAGTTGGTGATGAATGGTTCACCACGGCCAAGGTGGAGGATGCGTTAATGAGGTTTGCTTAATTTTTTTTCCCGCCTTTATGTTTTGGCTTTAATCAACATGGTAAAATCTAAATGGATATCTTTTTTTGTTGTAGGTACCATGAAGCTAATGACAAGGCTAAGGCAAAAGTTCTTGAATTGCTCAGGGGACTTTCTGCTGAGTTACAATGTAAAACAAACACTCTAGTCTTTGCCTCCATGATGCTTATCATTGCAAAAGGCGATATGTGCTCATGTAAGGTTAGATATGGATACAAATTCCTTTCATCGATCGACATTCATTCTATCACATGATGTCGGGGCCATGGAACAATGATATGTCTGAACTTTTTAATTTTAGGGGTAATTTGTGTCTGGCATCTCAGGATATACTCAAATGTTGTTCTTAAACTTCAACACAGAAGTTCTTTTTGTTTCAGCCTTCAGCAGTTACAAACTGAGGTTGATAATGATAGAGCCTGCAATGTCCACAAGCATCTCAGTTACTTATGGATGTATCGGTTGTCATGTATCCTGCTTTTAGATATGTTGAGTTACCCTTCCTGCTCACAAGAGACTAGCAAAACTTGGCAAATAACCAGTCCATTGATACTAGCTAATATACCCTCCATCTATAAAAATGGCCACTTTACTTGGAGTCATCTTCTAGAAAACAAGTACAATCACTTAAAATATCCATGTACTGATGTACACTTGTCGTTACTGTACCTTCTTGTTTATGAAACTTTTTTTTTGTCAAATAAAGTTGAAAAAGAAAATAGCAAAATGGGGTTAGAAAAAACCTTAATTATCTAAATGAGGTTACATCTCTTCGAGTGGCTTGTTTACAACACAAGAGAAACGCCACTGGAGGTGGTGTTTTGTCTAAAGAAACACAGTAGAAAAAAAACATACCAAATTGAAACACGCCATCCCCAGTGGCCCCCGGGGGCGTGTTTTCCCCTTGAAACACACCTCACAGAGTGGCCTATTCTTTCTGAACCTATTTTTATAAATAACTTATGTTCAACTCCATTTTGCTTATTGTTTTATTTTATTTTTCAACATTATTTTAAAAAAAGGTTCCTTGTTTATCCATTTTCTTCTATTTTATGTATTTTAAATATAGGATAAAATTACTGTGGGAAAAACCAAGATTGAAATGTAGGAATCTTTTTTGGGTAGAGGAAGTACATCATATTCATATACTGTACGTCTGTATTCTAGAAGTTCTGATGTCTTTTTGGCTGTACTCAGTGAAGGGAGGAGACGAAAATGGGTCTTTCCTACTCTGCTGGAATCCAGAAAGTATGAGGTAGGGTAGTGTTTTTTTTTAGATTTTGTAACAAAGTCTGCTAAAAAATTGCCGTGTAGTTTTTATCAAGGACCTATTTCTGGGCGAGCTGTAAGAAGTGGCTTGAACCAATTTTATAAGCTGTTAGTTGCAGTGTCTTCTTAACTGACATTTTAGAGAACATTGAGCTGATGTAATCCATTTAGTTCATTATGACTAATCTACATATACTCCTTGAAATAATTTTCCACAGGTTTGTAAGCTTTGACATCTTTCCCTATATCTTTTTCATTTTACTGCATGTTCCTTGATAATCTGATATGACCCTTTCGTTGTCCACTGTGTATGGCTCTCTGGAATAATCACTTCTGAACTATACTGTTTGATCATGTACACAGAATGGAAAACAAGTTGCTGAAGGACCATGTCCAGCAAGGATGGACATAGTAGGCTTGTCACCCTATTGGTTTGATTTATCCCAAGGCAGCGCAGTGCGTAACACAGTCAGCATGCAATCATTGTTCCTGCTAACGGAGGCGGTAAATCAAGCTTCCTCAGATCAGTTTGTGCAGCTGCTTTGCTTGGAATATGTGGCTTCATGGTGCCAGCTGAGTCTGCTTCTATTCCTCATTTTGATGCTATTGTTCTCCACATGAAATCTTATGATAGCCCAGTTGATGGCAAAAGTTCTTTTCAGATATTGCTATCTAGAACTGCTGTTTTGGAAACTTAACCTTTTCTACCTGAACTGTTTTTCACAACGTTAAAAGTTGAAATTTCTCACATTCCCATGATTTCACAAGTGTTTTTTTAGTAGTTACTACTATTTGATTACTATCAGTTATTATTTCAAAATATTTTTTTGCTTATTTCTCCTCTCTATCATTTTCACTATCATGTTTTTTTGTAACAAGAAAAACAGTTATCCTTATACTTACTCTCTTTTGTTTTTATAATATATTTGATGTTTGCTTTTACGAGGTACGCCTTTGAGTTGATGTTTACAAAAAATATATTTGTTTAAAAATTATAAATAGTATACCCCTTTGAGTTCCTTACGAAAAGCTCTTTCATATGAGTATACATATCATAACATTTAATCATACATATTGAGAGATATTGAAGAGAGAAATGAGTGTCTCGAAATGTGAGAAAGTCATATATAAAACAACCGAGGGAGTATTTCTTTATGTATTACTCACACTTTATATGTTGACATCGCCGCAGTATTAAATCTTGGCTTCTGTCACGCTGATAGTATCGTTAGTCGCAGACTAATCTCGCAAAATGCGGCCAATCTTCATTAATTTGTGGGAAGATCTGGTTGTCATAACTTCCAGAACCTTGATAGCTTGGTTGGGTATCGCAGGCGATATTCAAAACCATTGATCTTATAAATAAATAGATACTTAACTAATCATATTAATCGTGTAATACTTTATTTCTATTTACTCATTTACATTTTCCTGCATTTTTATGACTTTTTGATCCTTAAGTATGTGTCGGCTGCTTTTATTTGTTTTGGTTTCTATGTTCTCATTATTCTTGCCTTTTGTTGACGGTTTCAATGACGATTCACGTGAAATCATATTGGTTATGGCTCTACGTTGTTGTTGTTGTTGTCAAATTCCTCGATCCTTTTGAGTTATCTCCCACTTTAATGACATAAGGCGAGAGTAGTTTTCACTTTGACCGTATTTATGTTATATAACTATATATTGGCTTTTGGCTTGAACTTATTTGAATGTCATGCTTCTAAATAGGCGACTTGCTGAGATTTTCATGTAGATGTTTCCTTGTCTTAATAATTATGAAAATACGGCTCAAGGACTATTTTGAGAAATTTGTTTAATCCCCTTTCTCTCTCTGTTACTACTTGTCTACTTGAAACTTCTGTAGGTCTGTCTCCTGTGTAGATTGTATATAATTATATTGGTTGTCAAATTCAGATTGAAATGTCAGAGATCCGTTCTTTATTATCTGCAACCACATCAAGAAGCCTTGTTCTTATAGATGAGATCTGTCGAGGAACAGAAACCGCAAAAGGAACATGTATTGCAGGCAGCATCGTAGAGACATTGGATGCAGTTGGCTGTCTGGGTATCGTATCCACTCATTTGCACGGAATTTTTGAGTTGCCCCTTCAAACAAGGAATACTGTCTATAAATCTATGAGTGCAGAATATATTGATGGCCAAACAATGCCAACTTGGAAGTTGGTTGATGGGATCTGTAAACAAAGCCTTGCTTTTGAAACTGCCCAAAGAGAAGGCGTACCTGATACTGTAGTGAAAAGAGCTGAAGAACTCTATCATTCAGTTTATGTAAATGATATGCCTTTGAAAGTGATAGCGCCTCTAGATTTGAAGGATGATCTAAACGTAAATGGAGGTAATGAAGTTGCTTCTAGAACCATTGGCATGGCTTCCCAAAAAGATATATTAAAAGGGAAAGTACAGAGGGTTGTTAGCGCCATATGTAAGAAAAAGTTTATGGAACTTAACAAATTGGGAGATACATCTGAAGTAACCGATCTGAAGTTTATAAGTATTGGTGTTAGGGAACAGCCACCTCCGTCAACAATAGGGGTGTCAAGCGTTTATGTGATGTTGCGGCCTGATAAGAGACTATATGTTGGAGAGGTAAGCCTGTGACTGATGCTTTTAGTATGGTCATCTGGGATTTTTTTTATTGTGTTCATGGCAGTGTAAGTTATGTAATGTCAGACCCCTTTCCCAGCCATAGATTATAAGCCCCTCATCCCCACCCCGTGTTTTAGGGAATTTTTTTATTCCGTGTGACGGGATTCACAAGGCCACTTACTCTGCTTAGGATTTTGAACCCAGGTTATTAGCATCAGGTCTCAATGACTGTCAGCTAGCTAGACACGTGTATAAGGTTAAGTTGTTGGTTTGCCCTAGAGGCCTAGACGCTTCCTATGACCCCCCTTTGTATGACTCAGGCAACTCTCCTATCTTTTCCACCCTTTGGATGACCTGCTGATGCAGACTGATGATCTTCAAGGTAGAATCCAAGCCCACCGAGCCAAAGACGGAATGCAGAGCGCCATTTTCATATCTTTTTTAGTTCAAGGAAAGAGCATAGCCTGTCAACTCGAAACTCTACTGATAAACCAGCTTCCAAAACAAGGGTTCCACCTTGCAAATATTGCCGATGGGAAGCATCGAAACTTTGGTACAAATGACACCATCTTAAAAGCTGCTACAGTGTAGTTGAATCCTCCCGTTTGAAGCGATGATTTTGTAGGGAGTACTGGATTTTTTTTGGGAGTGAGTCTGGAGCAAGGTTGTTATGTATTTGATTAGTGCCAGATTAGAATTGTAGGTTTTTGGTTAGATTGCCGGCAAATGTAAATAGACATTTACTTGCAGGTGAATGCAGCAATTTTGTTTGTAATTTTAAGCTGCATCACCAGAAATTTCTCGAATGGCTTATATCTAATTACAGCTCGTCTTATTGAAGACGGACACTATTCGTCACAAGCTGAAGACGGATAATGCCCCTCGCACAATATGCAAGTGGGAGGGCAAGTGAGGTGCTCCATTTTTCATCCACTTACCCTTCTCACTTGCATATTGTGTAAGGGACACTATCTGTGTTCAGCTTATGACGAATAGTGCCCGTCTTCAATAAGAAGTTGTGAAATTATACTGTAAATGGCGGTCTGTCCAATTCACTTTTATTGTGCTGTTTACTTAATCCAAGTCAATTGTCTTCTTTCTAAATATAGTGAAAATATTTTTTTTTGGCAACAGTAAAACAGTCCAAATTACATGCCTATTTCCGACCTAGCTAGATTATGGGCTATCTTAGAGTACGAGGAATGAAATTAAAGTTAATATAGTGGAAATAGTCCTCTTTATTTCATAATCCAAGTCAATTGTCTTATTTCTAAATATTGTGAAAATAGTAAACTAATCCATTTTGCTTATTTCTTATTTTTAAATTTATTGAGTAAGGGGCATTTATGATATTTCACCAAATTCTTCTTAAATACGACTTCTAGCCAAACTAGGAAAACGAGTTAACGATTACATAGAGTCGGCTTTTTCAACTTTAAATTTAACGATTACATAATCGAGTTAACGATTATGGGCTTATTTCTTATTTTTAAATTTATTGTGCCGGGTTTTTTCCACTTTGTGAGGTTTTGAGATATTGGGGGCTGCCAGGGTTTGAACACGTGACCTACCTCTGGCTCTGATACCATGTTAAATTTCATAATCGGGTCTGGGTCCAACCCGTACTGAGGAGAGAGAGTCCACTTTATAAACCCAAGGGGGTTCCACTCTAAAATCAATTGGCAATAAAAGGAGTAGCCCATTGCCTTATAAGGTGGTAAACTCTCCCCTCTTTTATCAATGTGGGATTACACTCACATGTGGGAAATCGGGTTTCTTCACACTCCCCCTCACATGTGAGCCCACTTAAATCAGACTGGGGGGCTTTCTGGCCTCTCTTCCAGTCGTCAAGCAAACCGTGTTATTCTTCAACGGCTGTGTTTTTCTTAGCCCAGTTTTCTTTTTTTTCTTTTATGCCCAGGTCTTTTTACCATGGGCTCTGATACCATGTAAAATTTCATAATCGGGCCTGGGTCCAACCCGTACTGAGGAGAGAGAGTCCACTTTATAAACCCAAGGGGGTTCCACTCTAAAACCAATTGGCAATAGAGGGAGTAGCCCATTGCCTTATAAGGTGGTAAACTCTCCCCTCTTTTATCAATGTGTGATTACATTCACATGTGGGAAATCGGGTTTCTAATATAGGAGGAGGAGTGGAGGTTATTAGGATGTAATTTAGTGAAAGCATGCATGCATGCATGGGGATTAGGGAGTACGTGCATTGTCGATGTATGAGAATTGAGATACAATTGTGAGACGCAGAATGGATTATAATTATTTTGGAGTTTATATCTTATTTGTGAGATGTTGGAGTATTACTTATTTGTGAGACAGGTCGGATGGAGTATTGTTTTAATAGAGTTTACATACCATTTCATCCGTCCTAATTATTTGAGAGGCTCGTGATGCCAAAAATATTACAGGAAAGGTGAGCGCGTGAGGTTGATACAATTTTTGGGATTTACGTACGTGGCTACACTAGGGTTTGTTGTAAGGGTAAGTCGAGTTTTGACGTTTTATCATTTGGCCATTGAATGGTTTGTTGCTAATTTTTGGGTAAACTTAAAATTTTGGTCATTTATTACCGGGATATTTTTGATTTATAGATGAAGTAGTTCACGTTGATGGTCGAAATAATTATGACTAATGGGTGTCTTCCAATTTTAGTGATGACTGGTGTTAAAGATAATCATATTAGTTGATTGATATTATAATCAAAGATAAACAAATGATTGAGATGGATGAGATTTTTTTGTTATAGTCAATAGTTGTTCGTCACACATGATATTGCTATACTTATCGTCTAAAACATAACTCAAACTATGTAATTCTTTGCTTTGATCATCCACATGCGTGCATCTTTTATATGTTATCGTTTCTTTGCTTAATAATGTGCGTTAATGTTTTTTCTTGTATTGTCACGTGAGAAAAATATAAAATTAAATCACGTCATTGTTATATAACTGTTGGTGTTTCATGTTCAAATTAAGGGACGATTTGTGAAACCTGACCGGCGACTAAGTTTCCGTTGTTTGAGATCTGATTTATTTGTAATTACTTAATATTCCTTTTATAATTCAATGCTTTGATGCCTTGGAGGTGAAACGATGAATCGGGAGCCATAGTGATCACGGGATGATCGCGACCAAGTGTTTGCCGAGTAGACTTAATATACACAAGACACAAATTGGTAAGTGTACATGCGAGGGATGTTGCCAAGCGCGTAAAATCCAAATCAAATAAATATATATAGATGAATAAATTGGCACTATGCTTCGATGCTCTTGGAGGAAACTCACTAAACCGAGTAGCCACAGTAATCACGGGATGATCGCGACCAAGAGTATGAGCAATATTAAAACTCTCTACTGTATCGCCAAGTCATTGCACCGTGTTTGTCGAAATTCTGTGAACATGAGAGGGATTGTCTTATAATTTGGTATATTAGATCATAATCAATGAATAATTCGTGATTCCAACAATGTGAATTAAACTAATGCTTAGATGCATGGTATGTGGAGGTAGCATTCTAACCTGAAATTGGAAGTTTACACCAAAAAGTGTATACTGGTTTATATTAGCTACATGTATAGTAATTGAGCAATTTATATCATGTTGTTTGGGTGAATATTTATGATTCCTGCTTAATATTTGGTTAAATTAAAGGAGACTTAATTAATTATATAATGACCATATATAAGTTTGTGCATAAATCGTCAATTTTGTGATACTGATCGATGAGTATGTGATCAATTATTAGATGTTGTTTTTTAATCGATGTGTTGCCTTGTCGAGTTGTGTATTGTGTAGTGTTTGTTCGTGGATAAGTTGTTTTTACAGGATCGTCGTAGAAGAGTCTTTGGAGTGTCGTCGTCGGAGCTCAAGTTTATGTCAAATGATAAGGCGTCATCTGGTGGTGTTAAGTTTCATACCACCATACGCATATGTGTATTTATATTAATTTTTTTGTAACCTCGTGTTATTCCATTAATATAAGAGCCTCGCGTTGGTATGGTGATACAAAGCCGAGACTGCCGGAGCCATAATCAAAGGAGTTGGTTGCTGAGTGAAGATCATTACAAATAAAGGAAGAAGACTCACGAATTTATTAATTACTTTTCTCATTTACAAATAAATAGCAAAAAAAAAACATAATAAAGATAATTGGCGGGACTTAGAATCCCCCCGTGGTTTTCTTCCTGAATTTAGGATTTCCATGTCAAAAAAAATATCCGTGTGTTATTTCTTATTTGCTTTATTTAATATTCAGTCAATTACTTTTATGCATTGTTAATTTATTATACAATAATTACACCTCTTATCATTACATTAATAAAAAAACATAAACAATGGTGTCAAATGACTTCAATCTTCTCGAGAACCATTTCACAATAAACAATAGTTTTTTATAGTTTCTGCTAAATTTAACTATAACAAATAAACATTTTAACGAAGTATTTATGATTTGACGGAATTTTATTGCATCCAACATAAAAGAGGTCGAGCTACTAGGCTTTCACATAATTCGATGTTGACTCATTTCAAATGTGCATAAAAGCGGGGCAATTTTTGTTCACAAATTCTATTAAAGACGGGTTACCTTTTACAAAAAAGAAAGTGCGTCTTTTTTAGAGGCAATCCAACCCGTATTTATTAAATAAGGATATGTCCATTTTCAGTGAGACTCACGGGTTTTTGTTTTGCCAATATACTTAGCTAGCTAGCTTACTTCTTTTCTTCGTAGGTTGTCTTCCGTAAGGGATTGATGCATGGGGTAATGAAAAAGATTTAAACAATGCACAATTTCTATTTTAATTGATGAGGAATAATTGAGGATGTATACATACACTCCGTATTTTACAATTGACTACTCCGTCTCAAGTTTACCGTTAATAAAAAAATAAACGACCATATACAAAGAATTAAAATGATGAAACAATTAAATAGAACGGAGATGATATTGGACGACGCTATAGATATACATACCATCTTTAATAATGGCATTAAGTAAAATGGTGATATGACGTGCAAATTCAAAAGATTGAGAATGATAGCTTTCAGCCTTTCTCCAACACTAATAACTGATTAACCATCTAATGATAATATATTTCATAATATATCTACTAGTCTATAAAGCAGAAACATTTAAAGCCATCCTATTGGCTGCTAGATTTCAGGGAAAAAACGTTTTAGCGGGCCCCACGTTAACAGCATAAAGATTAATTACTCTCTTTTTCAGTCTTAACAATTCAGTTTCCCTTATTTAGATTATTTACATAATCAATGATTTTATAATACAATATTCTATCAATTACAAGGTTGTTCAGTACAAGGTTACATTCCAAAAATAATATACAAAAAATAAAATACAAATTATTACAATTCCTAAAATATGCCTATAATCGTCTTCATAAAATAAAATCAAATGAAATGGATTCGTTAATAAACAAAAATATTATCCGTACGAAAAAATTGAGTTAAAAGCTTTATAAAATCGAAGAAATATCCACATAAAAATAAATGCAAACAAATAAATGAATAAATAAAACAAAAAAAATAAAATAAAATTTGGTAAAAGCATAATATTTCTATGATTACTTGGTTTAATTAACTCCAATATAGCTTGAAGTGCATCAATCATATATGCATCTAATAGCCATCAAATTTTGATACAAATCGTAGATGAGGCAGTGATTTATGTATTTTTGTAGCCAATAATGAAGTAAGAGAAAAGCTTAGGGTAACTGCTACAATGATGGAGATGAAGATGCATAATTATTGGGGATGATAATGTGAGGAAAATGTTAGATAGGGAACGGCGGAAGTAAGCACTAAGCAGTGAGATGAGAAAGAGAAAATAAACATCATAATATAATTAGGTTTATTAAGGGGGAAATAGTGGTAGACTGGTATATCATGCTAATATAGGCTATAAGGGTAGTTTAGGGCCCAATATTTTTTTTTTCATTGGAATTTGGGTTTGTATTGATAGGATTGAGAATATCGTGTTATTTTCAATTTAGTTAAATTTATTAGTTATTAAATTATGATATATATTTTCAGTATTTTCGTCTTTGTATCAGTTTTATCGTTAATTTTGTCATATTAAATTTCATGCCATATAATCAAATATTCATATTTTATACATAGTTGAAATGAGACGACAAATAAGACGAGTGTTATCACCTGTTAATGTTCATATTGCTCTCCTTTTAACGCCTAAGCAATTATATACGTGTCATTGCATCAATGATATAATTTATTTACTTTTTAAATTCGAATATTTTTAAACATTTAGATTATTTTGAAAAACAATGTATGTGTGGTGAATATACTAATACCTATAAATTGTAAAATTGCCCCATATCAATCAATTAACATATGGTGAGGTGATCAACCCAAAATCTTTTGAGTTTCTTAAACTTTGTCTTAGAGAGCTTATTTCATAGCTACTTTGGATAATTTTTCGAGTCATAATATAGATCAAATATAACTTGAGTCCCGACAAGGTTGGTAACATACATATGTTTAAAATAGAAGTTGAATCAATATATCAATATTATTTTTTAAAAAATTACGGATTATATTTTATTATAGTCTTAAAATTTCAAAAGTTTATTTTTATAAGTTAACTGTTATAGGAAAATTACGAAAATGACATTAACGTAGACCCGTGCATTGCACAGCCAAGAAATCTAGTTTGTATTAAAAATATGCAAAAGTTTGTACTAAATGTAAGAAAACAAGTTCAACCAAATCCTATATAAAATATATAATGTAAAGACGGCTTTTTAGTACTACAAATTTTAAATATATTCTTACATATATACTCTCTTCGTCTCATCAATTGTTTACCTTTGTTTAAAATACTATCAGAAAGACAAGGATAAAAAACACTAAACAAATGAGTAAGTCGGGGGAGTAAGTGGTTTTTGGTCTTTTCTAACTCTGTTTCCAACTCTTACTGGTTTTAAACCCGTGCAAATATTGCACGAATTTGCTTTGTAAAACACTTCGGTATGACATTTACCAAACACTTCGGTATTAGACCTAACCGAACCCGAAATATTTAGTCAAGTCAAATCTTAGACCAAAATGGACCTAAAAACTTTTGGGTGTTGATTTTCGCAGTACACACTTTACTTATCTCAGTACACAGTTGACAATTATACCCCTCACATTTCCACTTTTATTTTCTCTATCTAACCTCTCTCTAATATATTCTCTCTAATTCAATAATTCATTATTACTAAACAAGAACCTAAAATTTACCATAGAGCAAGTATTTTATTTATTAATTCATTATTACAAATCAAATTAACTTCATAGCGATTGTCGTTTACACCTCATATACCACATTAAAAAAATCACCTTCAAAGTGTAGGCTGTGTACTTGTTGTGTAGTACACGTTCAAAAGGGAAAAAATGTAACAGTGTACTACCAGTACTCAATGCAACAAAGCCATCATCGCAAGCCACCACATACGTCAACCCCCGACCCACTAGTGCAACCCCGCCGCTCCTAACGCGACAACATCTCCATCGGGGCCACCTATGCCGACAAACAGTCTCTAATGCCCGCCACCAGTAACGTCGGCCACCTATACCGGACGACGTCACACGACGCACTTCTCCTTCCCGCGTCCTCTTCCTTCTGGCCGGCGAAACGAACAACTTCCGGTGACCTCTCATCCTCCCTTCTCGCCGGCGGCACCTACCGATAATCGGAATACCTAATTAAAATAATACAAAACTATAGTAAAACCTAATTAATTTAATTAATAGTAACGTATTACTGAATTAAATACTTGTTCTATATTCGAATAATTTGTCATAGTTGAATAACTTGAAGGTGGTTGAAGAAAATTAACAATCTAACAAAAGAGATAAGGTAGAGAGATTTAGGTTTGATGTTTTTATTAGTGAAGGGTAGTAAATGGGAAATTTGGTGCAAAAAGTACTGAAATGAGTGAAATATGTTCTGCGAAATAAACTCCCAAACTTTTTTGTACACTATTTCGTATATTTAATAATTATAATTAAATTCCACTAAGTCAAATGTATTAAATAATTATACAGTTGTTTTTTGATAAAAAAAAAATGTTAATATTTATTTATAATGACTCTTATAGATAAAATAGTCATTTGGTTTCCATTATCCTAATGATTAATCTTTAAAACCATGCTTTGTGAGGGTCTTGACCCGTCTTAAACTGGCGACGTATCTCTCAGTCGCAAGTGAGACTTGCTGTAATTCTAGTTACCCTAATATTGTTACAATAATTTTCACTCCCTCTTATTCTCCATTTGTCGCCTCTCTTCTACTCAATAAAAAATCAATATATACAATTAGAAATAACAAATAAGAATTCCTCTTTCTTAAAAAACCTCTCTCCAAAAAAACTCACCCTAATAAACCCTAGCCTCCAGCAAAATACGGGGGCTTCCATCGATAATCTGTCGATGTTAAGCCCCATAATTGTTTCATCTTTCAATCAGTAGTATGCATATCTATTATTTAGTCAATAAAAGTCACCCTTTTGGTGAGAGTTGTTTTTCAGTCCCTTATTTTGGGGTTTTCCATTCATTCGTGGTTTTAGTTTCAGAGGTAGTGACAAGAGTAATTCGTTGATGGTTCGTCGCATGTTTTTTCGAAGGATACATGTTATTTGGCAACGACCTTTGGAACCAGTAAGAGATAAATTTTCTCTCAGAATGAATCAAACGAAGGATCCCCTCATCCAAAGCTAGATGAAGAGAGCGATACGAGGACGAGCCGAATTGTCAGATCATGTTTTGAGATCCGTACTTTATAAGAAAATTATTTTTCTTTGGTTTCAATTAGATTTGTTTTCAATTATACATCTCTTTTGTAAGTGCCGTAAGACGTTCGATATTGTTCTTTTCTTTCAAAAAAAAAAATCAATATATACAAATCTTAAACGCCTTTTTTCCCTTACTTAAATCACTCTCAATTAAACCATTTGATTATACATGAAGGGTAGATTAGGAGGATCTCTAAAAAAAACGTTATGGATGTATATTTGATTATACAGCTTTTCCGCTTTCTCATTACATTAATTATGCAAAGTTTTCCACTAATCATAAAGTTTTTTTGTCGGCCGTGACCACAAATCACGAGCCTAGCTTCTTTCATGATGCCGTGCAGGTACCCGAATGGCGTGAGGCCATGAAACATGAACTTGATGCTCTTGAAAAAAAATAATACATGGACGCTTGAAGATTTACCATCAAACAAAAAGGCTATTGGATCCAAATGGGTCTATAAAATAAAATTTAACGCGGACGGCTCAATAGAACGTTATAAGGCAAGACTAGCTGTTATGGGCAATCGCCAAGTCGAAGGGGTCGATTATAATGAAACTTTTGCTCCCACCGTCAAACTCGTCACCGTTCGCACTCTTCTTGCCATTGCCGCGGCAAAACAATGGATTCTTCATCAAATGGACGTCCATAACGCCTTTCTCTATGGGGATCTCAATGAAGAGGTCTATATGAGACCCCCTCCCGGTTTTCTTCCCTCGGCCAAAGGAAAGGTTTGTCGCCTCCGTAAATCATTATATGGTCTTCGTCAGGCACCTCGATGTTGGTATGCCAAACTTGCTTCCGCACTTCTTAAATATGGGTTCTCACAATGTCCTTATGATCATTCCCTATTCTCTATTTCTCGGCCAGGCACTGAGGTACACGTCTTGGTTTACGTCGATGACTTGGTCATTTGTGGCAACAATATTGATTTTATCTCTCATTTTAAAACCTACTTAAGTCAATGTTTTCACATGAAAGACCTCGGCAATTTAAAATACTTTCTTGGTCTTGAAATCGCCCGTAATCCATCTGGTTTATTTGTGTCTCAACAAAAATACGCCCTTGACATTTTAACAGAAACGGGGCTCCTAGGCACTAAACCTATTTCTACCCCTATGGAACAAAACCACCGTCTCGCCCTCTCTAAAGCCGACCCTATACAAGATCCTCAACCATATCGTCGTCTAGTAGGCCGTCTTGTTTATCTCACAATAACTCGTCCCGAGTTGACATACTCCGTCCACATCCTTGCTCAATTTATGCACGCTCCAACAATCGAACATTGGGCCGCTGCACTTAATGTGGTTCGCTATATCAAGAACTCTCCGGGTCAGGGTATTCTTCTTCGATCTGACAGTGATTTACGACTCAATGCTTATTGCGATGCGGACTATGCCAATGCCCCACTAGTCGTCGGTCCCTTTCCGCTTATATTGTGTTCCTAGGTTCCTCTCCAATATCCTGGAAAACAAAGAAACAAGCTACCGTCTCACGGTAATCCGCTGAAGCCGAGTACCGAGCTATCGCCTTTACAGTTTGTGAACTAAAATGGCTCAAGGGCCTCCTCCAAACCCTCGGCATCTCTCATTCCACTCCTATTACGCTTCAATGTGACAACAAATCTGCTCTACACATTGCTCGAAATCCGGTCTTCCACGAAAGAACTAAACACATTGAGGTTGATTGCCACTTCATCCGGGATGAAATACAAAATGGCGTCATTGCACCCACGTATGTTAACACCAAGGCTCAACTAGCCGATATTCTCACCAATGCCCTCGGTCGCGCCTCATTTGAAGATCTTCTTTCCAAGTTGGGTGTCTCGGATCTCCACACGCCAACTTGCGGGGGGATGTTAACCAGCTCCCAAAGAGCCGTTAGAGACAAACAAAGAGCTGTTGGCTCTCCTCTAATTAAGCCAACACAATCAATGTAATTATGCACATAATTTGCTCCCCTTATTCTTTCCTAGTTTAGAATATCCACTTGTATATATATTAGTAATATTCAATATAATAGAATACAATTGTAACTTGACAAAATACAATACAATGATTTGATTATCTTATTCTATCCTTCTCAATGTTTAACATGGCTATTGCATACGATACCCGCATTTTCAATTGATAGTTTTGCATTTGCATATTAGTTCATAACCTTTAACACGTTTTTTTGATCAACTTTTTCGAGGAAGTTATTTTTTTTTTTTCATTCTAATAACATCTTCAATCTTTAATATTTAATACCAATTAATTTCATGCAAATTTAATATATTTAATTATTTGAAACCTGTTATGAAACATATTATGTGGATGTCCATTGGGTTTTATGGTCCAGTATGTAATTAGGTTTCTGACATCTAATGTATTATATATACCCCTAATTAAGATGAATAAGATAACTCGATTTAATCTCTCTTCTCTCTCTCAACCTATTTTCCCTTATTATCTCTCTATCTTTTGTATACAGTTTATTGCATTTCTTATTCTATAACACGTTATCAGCACGACTCTAATCAATTGAGCAATTTAGGTATGTTTCCTGTCACTAGTATCAACATCACATATTGTTAGGGTTTCATATACTTTCAGAATTTTCGTAATCTTAAGAAAAAGTTTCGCCTTAATCAATCAATTTCACCTACATAATATTCTTGGCTATCTTTGTTAACCAAGTTTCTAGTCAGGTAATCTTCTTGTCTCTATTAACATCATCATTCTAAATTGGTTTTTTTTTCAATGAGTTTTGGCATAATTACATGTGAACAAGCTTGATGGCTATTAACAAATGACCATATCTTCATATTGTGCGTGTATGCTTAATACGAGCGCATCTTCATATTGTAGCTAATGGAAATTAAGGTTCAATCACTATTGCAATTGTCTTGATGATGTTAGCACGTCACTTCAAATGTCGAGCACTAATTTTATGTGAGACGATCTCCCATCTATTTAAGGTGAGACGGTCACTTATCTATTCAATATGAGATGGTCTCCTGTCTATTTAATTGAGACGATCTCATATCTATTTAATTGAGACGAACTCTTGTTTAATAACGTGAGACGGTCTAATATCTAATTAACACGAGACTATCTCCTATCTATTTAGTGCGACATAGTCTCATGTCATTATTATTTAAGACGGATTTTTGTCATCATAATTTAAGATTATCTTCTATCTCATTAATATGAGATGATATCTCATACCATTTTAAATGTGAGACGGTCTCTATCTATTCAATGTGCGACGATCTCTATCTATTCAATGTGCGACGGTCTTGTATCTATTTAATTCGAGACAATCTCATATCTATTCAATATGAGATGGTCTCCTGTCTATTTAATTGAGACGATTTCATATCTATTTAATTGAGACGAACTCTTGTTTAATAACGTGAGACGGTCTAATATCTAATTAACACGAGACTATCTCCTATCTATTTAGTGCGACATAGTCTCATGTCATTATTATTTAAGACGGATTTTTGTCATCATAATTTAAGATTATCTTCTATCTCATTAATATGAGATGATATCTCATACCATTTTAAATGTGAGACGGTCTCTATCTATTCAATGTGCGACGGTCTCTATCTATTCAATGTGCGACGGTCTTGTATCTATTTAATTCGAGACAATCTCATATCTATTTAAGTGAGATGCGCTCGTATTTGATTAATGTGAAACCGTCACATATATGCTAAGAATTATTATTTAATTCTCTATTATGTGGACCTAATTACTGATATAAGTCACCTTAATTAAATAATGGTTAAATATAATGTTTCGGGTTTTTAATAAGAGTCCTAGTTTAAGTGGATTACGGTTAATGTTTACAGGCCATTAACATATAGGCCCACTTATTCTATTAAGCCCCTCCTGCCACCTCTCTATATAAGCACACCTGTTTGAGCTTTAACCTAATTCATTCATATTAAGAAACACACATTGAGGAAGTGAATTAGAGAATAAGGAAGGCAGGAGAAGGCAAAGCAATAAGGGTTCATTCTTTATCTTTCTCAAGTAACTTTATTATCAGATCTGATGGCTGCACCACGTAAGTACCTTTCAGTAATTATTGCTTTAATCAAGATCCTATAATTTATGTTTACATGTGGTATCAGAGCGTTATTGTGATTATAGTTGTAATTCTGATTAATGTTCTAATTATGTTTTTATGAATGAATTTAATGCTTTAATCATGATGTTGTAACATTCATTCATAATTGATTGTATACCCTTATGATAGATATTGTATCCTTATACCATAATCGTTTCCGCTGCCCTAATCGAATTATTTCGTTTTTATTTGATCTATGATGATGATTTGCGCTGCCCTAATTTGATTTGTATGGTTTATTATGATTATTGTTGCGTATGAATGTCGTATGATCTATACCACACTCGATCGAGCTAATGCTTCACTCGATCGAGATGGTTTAATAATGATGTTGCTCGATCGAGCTAATGTTCTGCTCGATCGAGCCCTTATGTTTATAATTCTGATCGATCGAGCTAATGTTCTCCTCGATCGAGCCCTTATGCTTTTAATTCTGCTCGATCGAGCTAATGTTCTACTCGATCGAGCCCTTATGCTTTTGATCCTGCTCGATCGAGCTATTGGTTACTCAATCGAGGGGTCTTGTTTTGCCTTGTACTCGATCAAGCTAAAGATGTACTCGATCGAGGGGTTCTTCTTTATTTTCTTCTCGATCGAGCTAAAGTTGTTCTCGATCGAGGTGCTTTTGTTTATTTTCTACTCAATCGAGCTGATGTCTTACTCGGTTGAGGTCTTCCCGTGCTGTTTCGATACTTATTGTTCGTTTTCATTGTATGCTCGCATAATATTGTGTTATTATGATTAAAGGAGACCTTTGCATTATGACGAGTTGAAATTCACCACAGTGATTTCATCTCGTACGCGATCAGATCTCATAATATAATGTAATTGGGCATTCACATTATGTTGATGTTCACCACAGTGAACTCAAATTATGCAGTGAATATCCGACTAAGCATACATTCTTATTGAAGATTAATTATATCTTATGTATCGATTAAAGGAGACCTTCGCATTATGACGAGTTGAAATTCACCACAGTGATTTCATCTCGTACGCGATCAGATCTCATAACGTAATTAAATTGGGCATTCACATTATGTTGATGTTCACCACAGTGGACTCAAATTATGCAGTGAATATCCGACTAAGCATCTAATGGGGTGAAATAACTTGTATTAAGGTTGTACCCACAGGTAACCTGACATTAAAGTGAAACACTCATTAAAGAGAGTATACTTGATTATGTAATTAAGCATGCGTAGGTTGTCCACAGATACTGCACTTGCTTAATGAATGTTTATGAGTTACTCATTTAAGTATCAAGTCTTAGTCATAATTGCTATTGTGTGATAAACTCAAAGCCTAATGTTCTGAGCATTGTTCATAATGCAGTACCGTTGCAAAGCTCTCTCAATAACTTGACAGTCTTTGATTAAAGTTCTTACGACTTACCACTGCACCAAATTTTAAGTCCTCCATTTCGGAGACAGACTGTACTACAGCCAGTAAGTACATGGAAATCATTAAGGAACGCTTTCAGACTACCGATAAAATGGTAGCTGGAAGACTTATGTCTGAACTTACCACTACTAAGTATAATGAGAATGTGACCACCATGCAGCAACTTGTGCTGCATATGACGAATCTGGCAGCTAAGTTGGGAAAATTGGGCATGAAAGTTGAGGATCCGTTCCTTGCCCAGTTTATAATCAACTCTCTGCCAGATAAGTTTGATGCTTTTCACCTTCATTACAACACCGTTAAAGAAATTTGGAGTGTTAATGAATTGACCAATAAACTGGTTCAGGAAGCAGCAAGAATCAAACAGAAAGATGAGGCTGATGCCTCAAGTAAGAATGGTGGTTTACCCCAGGCACAGCATGTGCATCATGTAAGCGGGAAATCTAAAGGTAAGTTTAGAAACAGAAAGGGCATTAAGTTAAGCCCTTCTGATAAACCGTTTGCATCTGGCATGAAGAAGGAAATTAAGAAGCATGAAAGTTGCTCTTTCTGTAGGAAACCTGGGCGCTTTTAGCAAGACTGCATAAAGAATAAGAATTGATTCGAAAAGAAGGGTAAGCCTTGGCTTTAGTATGTTTCGAATCAAATTATGATGAAATTCTTTCTAATACATGATGGCTAGATACATGTTCTAATGAAAGTTCCTCCTTCTTGTGGCATAAACATTTGGCCCATATTTCAAGAGAAAGAATGAACATATTGGTTAAAAACAATATGTTACCTTCTCTTGATTTTACGGATTTTGGGACGTGTGTGGAATGCATTAAAGGTAAGCAAACCAAACACACCAAGAAAGGGTCCACAAGAAGCACTGCGTTATTAGAAATCATACATACAGACATTTGTGGTCCATTTGATGTTCCCTCCATGAGCGGAGAGAAATCACCTTTATCGATGATTATTCACGTTATTGTTACCTTTACCTTTTGCATGAAAAATCTCAATCAGTAAACGCATTAGAGGTTTACATTAAGGAGGTGGAAAGACAATTAGGAAAGAAAGTGAAAATCATAAGGTCAGATAGAGGTGGTGAATATTATGGCAAATATGATGAATCAGGACAACATCATGGTCCCTTTGCAAAACTCCTTGAAAGTTTGGGTATTGTCCCTCAGTACACAACTCCTGGTTCTCCATGGATGAATGGTGTAGCTGAGAGGCGTAATCGAACCCTATTAGAGGCTGTGAGGACAATGATGAGTAATACCAACTTACCCATGAAGTTGTGGATGCATGCCCTTATGACTGCTGTGTATGTTGGAAACCGGGGCCCCAGTAAGGCAGTTTCAAAGACACCATTTGAACTGTGGAAAGGGTGGAAACCGAGTCTTCAACATTTGCATGTATGGGGATGCCCAGCAGAGGCACGCATTTATAATCCACAAGAAAGGAAACTCGATCAAAGAATCATTAGTGGGTTCTTTATCGGCTATCCAGAAAAGTCTAAAGGGTATAGGTTTTACTGTCCTACACACAAAACAAGAATTGTGGAAACCGGAAATGCCAAATTCCTTAAGAATGGCGAAGTTAGTGGGAGTGATCAGGTAAGGGATGTCATAGTCAATGAAGTTAGGGCGGCAATTCCAGTTTCTTTGCCCCCAATTTCAATTGATGAAGTTCCACATAATGATAATGTTGACCCAGTCAATATTGTGGAACCTAACGTTGATGACCCTCCACTCCCGAAGGATAACATTGCCACTGAAGTTGTTGATACAGCCCCTGAAATAGTATTAAGAAGGTCCACAAGACCTAGAAAGCCAACTACTTCAGATGACTATGTATATCTACAACAATGTGAATTTGACATTAGTATTGATAATGATCCGATTACGTTTTCACAAGCTATGAATTGCAATGATTCCGATAAATGGATTAATGCCATGAAAGAAGAGATGGAGTCTATGGCTAAGAATGAGGTCTGGGAGTTGGTCAATTTACCAGTAGGTCATAAGGCTGTCGGCTGCAAGTGGGTCTTTAAGACCAAGCGCGACTCCTTGGGTAATATTGAACGACATAAAGACAGACTGGTAGCTAAAGGCTTTAATCAGAAAGAAGGCATTGATTATAATGAAATCTTCTCTCCAGTTTCTAAGAAGGATTCATTACGGATCATTTTAGCTTTTGTAACTCATTTTGACTTAGAGCTACATCAAATGGATGTGAAAACGGCATTCTTGAATGGGAGTTTGGAAGAAGAAGTCTACATGGCTCAGCCTGAAGGCTTCATTATTGATGGCAAAGAGGACAAAGTCTGTATATTAAAGAAGTCCATTTATGGACTTAAGCAAGCTTCTCGACAATGGTATATTAAGTTCAATAATACCATTACCTCCTTTGGGTTTCAAGAAAACACTGTTGATCAGTGTATATACCTGAAGATCAGTGGGAGTAAGTTTGCATTTTTGGTCCTATATGTCGATGACATACTTATAGCAAGCAGTGATTTGGGACTATTACGTCAAACTAAAGATTTCCTATCAAACAACTTTGAGATGAAAGATATGGGAGAGGCGTCCTATGTGATCCGGGTGGAAATATCTCGAGACAGATCACAAAGGACATTAGGGTTGTCTCAGAAAGTCTATATCGGTAAAGTTTTAGATCAAGTAAAGTTTTAGAAAGATTCAACATGGTAAAATGTAATCCCAATGATGTTCCTATTCAGAAAGGGGATAAGTTCAACTTAAGTATGTATCCTAAGATTGAGCTAGAACGAAATACCATGAAAAACTTTCCTTATGCATCTCTGGTTGGAAGCTTAATGTATGCGCAGGTCTGTACAAGACCTGACATAAGTTTTGCAGTAGGTATGTTGGGTCGATATCAGTCCAATCCTGAAATGGGTTATTGGATATGCTGACTCAGATTTTGGTGGATGCGTGGACTCAAGGAAAAGCACTTTTGGTTATGTGTTTGTTTTAGCTGGGGGAGCAATCTCCTGGAAAAGTGCTAAACAAACAATTATTGTCTCATCCACTATGAAAGTTGAATTTGTAGCGTGCTTTGAGGCTACTATTCAAGCTTTATGGTTGCGGAATTCTCCTACAGGGCTTAGCATTATGCATTATGTTGCAAGGCCGTTGAGAATTTATTGTAATAATACCGCAACTGTCTTCTTTTCGAAGAATGACAAGTATTCTAAAGGAATAAAGCACATGGAAATGAAATACTTGTCAGTTAAGGAGGAAGTTCGGAAAAACACTGTGTCAATTAAGCACATTATGACTAGTGCTAATATAGCAGATCCTTTAACTAAGGGATTACCTCCAAAGACATTTATGAAGCATGCTATTGATATTGGTCTGGAGGATAATCATTAAGGCTTTTTCGTTTATGTTTGGATCATGCTAGTGCTTTGTAATAATGACACTTATGTTTTGATTAATCGACTTATGTTTTATTATGATGATGATTTCCGAACACTTTTCTGTATCGTATTATTGTTATTGTATACATTATTGTTGCACGATTAACAGAATTAGTCCTTTTCCTCAAGGACATTATTTGGGGATTATGTTTGCTCCTTGTACAGACTGATTATTCTAAGTGATTGGTCCGTAGTACATGGAAGGACCACTTCTCTTTTATAGTAGTGTCTCCGCCATGACTCAACCAGTTGTTCAGGGATGATCAGGGTAATTAAGATAAACCCATTATGTATTCGTTTAACCGTCTACGCGTCTTATGTTATACTTAAGCGTGACATTATGTTTTGATCAGTAATATGGTCCAAGTGGGAGAATGTAAGAATTATTATTTAATTCTCTATTATGTGGACCTAATTACTGATATAAGTCACCTTAATTAAATAATGGTTAAATATAATGTTTCGGGTTTTTAATAGGAGTCCTAGTTTAAGTGGATTACGGTTAATGTTTACAGACCATTAACATCAGGCCCACTTATTCTATTAAGCCCCTCCTGCCACCTCTCTATATAAGCACACCTGTTTGAGCTTTAACCTAATTCATTCATATTAAGAAACACACATTAAGGAAGTGAATTAGAGAATAAGGAAGGCAGGAGAAGGCAAAGCTATAAGGGTTTTATTCTTTTATCTTTCTCAAGTAATTATATTATTAGATCTAATGGCTACATCACGTAAGTACCTTTCAGTAATTATTGCTTTAATCAAGATCCTATAATTTATGTTTACAAATTCTATATCTCTTTAAAGTGAGACGATGTCCCATATACGGAGTATCTAATTAAGACAGGCACTTATTTACTAATGTGAGACGCATAAAGTCTTATCCTCTTCCCATTTTAATTGAGGGAATGAAGTCAGACTATTCCAAAGCATTGCTATTATAAAGCCTAGCCCTGACAAGCAACCAATTTGTGTGTCCAACCGGCGCAGCTCTAACGACCCCGATGGGGTGCATTTTTTTTTTTGCTGGTTGGTGTGGTCTCACGTCATCATAACTTAAGACGATCAATTCAATAAAAGTCGATCTCGTATCCTCTTATTGTGAGCTAGTCTTCTATATTTGTATAAGAAACTAGTTTATTTATGGAGTAATCTTACCTATCTATTTATTTACGGAGTATTATTTTTCATTACCCCAAATTGAAAAGTCAAATTCTCCAAGTTCTTAAGTCTTAAATTATTCGGCATATAGAGTAATGATTTACACATTTAAATCACAATGGTCAATCTTTGATATATGATATATGATCAATCTTGCCAATCTACATAAGACACTTCATGTGTCCTATCTTGCCAATAAATTTTTTGAGTACATATGATATTAAATAGCTAAAAACAATTTTAGCACCCAATAAGTTTGGCATTAAGAATTGCAATTAAGAATTGGGTATGATTGACATTTGAAAATCTAAACAATTTTAGCACCCAATATATTGAGACATAGCCAACTTCGTATATGAAGAATTGCAATTAAGTGCAAGCAAATATCAAAAATTGACATGAGATATTAAGGCATATCCAACTCCACAAACAGTAATGTGCTCAGACCTTTTCAAGTATTGCATATACATTTTATTACACGCAATACCTATACTAAAATTGGGTATGATTGACATTTGAAAATCTAAACAATAAAATTGCACATTGCTCGAGGTTGGACAAAAGCCTTATAAATTCAATTATACAAATTGATATTGTTTTCAAGTGGCTTGAAGACCACATACTCAAACATGAGTAATTTGTGCAATTGCAATTCACAATTTGATTATTATTATGTGAACAAGTTGATCTTCTTAAATTGGGCATTTCGAATTTTGATTTAGCACATTAATAGTCAATTACATCATACACTACTCCCCAGATATCCTATAAAATCTTACAATTATGTCCACTAATTAAATCTCATTTATATGTGATATGGGAAATTAAATCACATTCTAAGGTGGTTTTTAAATGATTGCAATCTATCTTGAATATAAATTTTTACCACCTTAGGGGGAGGAAGTATGTGAGAATTTGGTAAAAACAAGAGAAGTTTTATCATATTGAATTACACATACCGTGTGATATTAGAAGAATGTCGATTCTAGACACTTCTAGTATGATCATGAAAGTATATCCATATGAAACAGATATACGTTCGCGCGCAATATTCAATGAACAATTGAATAAGGACTTCATAAGTCCACTCGACCGTCGATATAATTATAAAGAGCTCATTAACCTGAAATTCATCCAATTTATGGAGATTAAGGACACTGTACAGTTTTCATTATCGAGTCATTATATGCATATATAGACTAAGTTAAGCATTTTCATATTAGTTTACTACTACGTCATTCCATTATTTCACATCATATAGTTTAGAACTTAGTCACATATCATATACATGCACATTGATGATATGATCACTCAAAGAGAAAGTGCAGTATTTGTAACCGCAAAAGTGACAAGTTTACTAGAAGTGAAGATGCACGAATTACAATCTTCATATTATGAGTTTTGAAGCAATCAACCACTTCTATCAACTGAAGACATCTATAAAGTCAATCAAGTACGATGATAGCTATTTTCAAGATCGAGAAACTTTGCTACATCATGAGAAGCAATGGCGTTTTACAAGTGATGTAACCATCAGGGGGAGTGTGCACGCGCTGTACTCTTTTTCCTTATCTATGGTTTTGTCCCACCGGGTTTTCCATAGAAAGGTTTTAATGAGGCAGCTTATTAATTTGCGTGTAGAGAGACAATGCACTCTGTTTTTCCTTACTGGTGTTTTTCCCATAGGGTTTTCTAATAAGGTTTTAACGAGACATGTTTTTCACTAATGTACATCCAAGGGGGAGTGTTATGAAACATATTATGTGGATGTCCATTGGGCTTTATGGTCCACTATGTAATTATGTTTCTGACATCTAATATATTATATATACCCCTAATTAAGATGAATAAGATAACTCGATTGAATCTCTCTTCTCTCTCTCAACCTATTTTCCCATATTATCTCTCTATCTTTTGTATACAGTTTATTGCATTTCTTATTCTATAACAAAACCTTATTTAAAAAATTACTTATCTTAATGTGTACTCCTAAGCATCTAATGACTGAATTTATTGAAATTTTTGTCCATGAATTTTTTTTTGAAGAAAGTACTTCTGAATATTTTTTTTGTTTTAATGCCATTTTTATTTATCTTCTTTTCATTGTTTTGAGTTTATTTTTTATTATTAAAAGATACTATTCGTATTTACTGTGTTTTATTTTTTCAAATTCATGTTATTTTTAGTGGTTTCCTATTTGTATAGGAGTATTATTTTAATTACACTTTTATAAGTTGGAAGCAATAATTACCCATTAACATTTGTGCTATTCTTTTTCGGAGTTTATTTTCGCGGCACATTTTTTACTCTTTTTAGTACTTTTTACATTAAAGTTTCCATTTGTTACCCTTCACACATCAAATCTAATTCCCTCTTCCTTTTCTCTATGCCTTAACCTTCTTCCAACTCCATAAAAATTTTCTCCAAGTATGAACGATTATCCAAATGAAAAAAAAGTATTTAATACGTTAATCTAATATTAATAAAATTGACATTTTAATTTTTTATTCCTTTTTAATTAGGGTTTATGTCAAAATT
>JAIUZE010047486.1:0-14146 GCA_022085475.1 Heliosperma pusillum | reverse complement strand
TGTAGCTGAGAGGCGTAATCGAACCCTATTAGAGGATGTAAGGACAATGATGAGTAATACCAACTTACCCATGAAGTTGTGGATGCATGCCCTTATGACTGCTGTGTATGTTGGAAACCGGGTTCCCAGTAAGGCAGTGTCAAAGACACCATTTGAACTGTGGAAAGGGTGGAAACCGAGTCTTCAACATTTGCATGTATGGGGATGCCCAACAGAGGCACGCATTTATAATCCACAAGAAAGGAAACTCGATTAAAGAACCATTAGTGGGTTCTTTATCGGCTATCCAGAAAAGTCTAAAGGGTATAGGTTTTACTGTCCTACACACAAAACAAGAATTGTGGAAACCGGAAATGCCAAATTCCTTAAGAATGGCGAAGTTAGTGGGAGTGATCAGGTAAGGGATGTCATAGTCAATGAAGTTAGGGCGGCAATTCCAGTTTCTTTGCCCCCAATTTCAATTGATGAAGTTCCACATAATGATAATGTTGACCCAGTCAATATTGTGGAACCTAACGTTGATGACCCTCCACTCCCGAATGATAACATTGCCACTGAAGTTGTTGATACAGCTCCTGAAATAGTATTAAGAAGGTCCACAAGACCTAGAAAGCCAACTACTTCAGATGACTATGTATATCTACAACAATGTGAATTTGACATTAGTATTGATAATGATCCGGTTACGTTTTCACAAGCTATGAATTGTATTGATTCCGATAAATGGATTAATGCCATGAAAGAAGAGATGGAGTTAATGGCTAAGAATGAGGTCTGGGAGTTGGTCAATTTACCAGTAGGTCATAAGGCTGTCGGCTGCAAGTGGGTCTTTAAGACCAAGCGCGACTCCTTGGGTAATATTGAACGACATAAAGCCAGACTGGTAGCTAAAGGCTTTAATCAGAAAGAAGGCATTGATTATAATGAAACCTTCTCTTCAGTTTCTAAGAAGGATTCATTGCGGATCATTTTAGCTTTTGTAGCTCATTTTGACTTAGAGCTACATCAAATGGATGTGAAAACGGCATTCTTGAATGGGAGTTTGGAAGAAGAAGTCTACATGGCTCAGCCTGAAGGCTTCATTATTGATGGCAAAGAGGACAAGGTCTGTATATTAAAAAAGTCCATTTATGGACTTAAGCAAGCTTCTCGACAATGGTATATTAAGTTCAATAATACCATTACCTCCTTTGGGTTTCAAGAAAACACTGTTGATCAGTGTATATACCTGAAGATCAGTGGGAGTAAGTTTGCATTTTTGGTCCTATATGTCGATGACATACTTATAGCAAGCAGTGATTTGGGACTATTACGTCGAACTAAAGATTTCCTATCAAACAACTTTGAGATGAAAGATATGGGAGAGGCGTCCGATGTGATCCGGGTGGAAATATCTCGAGACAGATCACAAAGGACATTAGGGTTGTCTCAGAAAGTCTATATCAGTAAAGTTTTAGAAAGATTCAACATGGTAAAATGTAATCCCAATGATGTTCCTATTCAGAAAGGGGATAAGTTCAACTTAAGTATGTATCCTAAGATTGAGCTAGAACGAAATACCATGAAAAACTTTCCTTATGCATCTCTGGTTGGAAGCTTAATGTATGCGCAGGTCTGTACAAGACCTGACATAAGTTTTGCAGTAGGTATGTTGGGTCGATATCAGTCCAATCCTGAAATGGGTTATTGGATATGCTGACTCAGATTTTGGAGGATGCGTGGACTCAAGGAAAAGCACTTTTGGTTATGTGTTTGTTTTAGCTGGGGGAGCAATCTCCTGGAAAAGTGCTAAACAAACCATTATTGCCTCATCCACTATGGAAGTTGAATTTGTAGCGTGCTTTGAGGCTACTATTCAAGCTTTATGGTTGCGGAATTCTCCTACAGGGCTTAGCATTATGCATTATGTTGCAAGGCCGTTGAGAATTTATTGTAATAATACCGCAACTGTCTTCTTTTCGAAGAATGACAAGTATTCTAAAGGAATAAAGCACATGGAAATGAAATACTTGTGAGTTAAGGAGGAAGTTCGGAAAAACACTGTGTCAATTGAGCACATTATGACTAGTGCTAATATAGCAGATCCTTTAACTAAGGGATTACCTCCAAAGACATTTATGAAGCATGCTATTGATATTGGTCTGGAGGATAATCATTAAGGCTTTTTCGTTTATGTTTGGATCATGCTAGTGCTTTGTAATAATGACACTTATGTTTTGATTAATCGACTTATGTTTTATTATGATGATGATTTCCGAACAATTTTCTGTATCGTATTATTGTTATTGTATACATTATTGTTGCACGATTAACAGAATTAGTCCTTTTCCTCAAGGACATTATTTGGGGATTATGTTTGCTCCTTGTACAGACTGATTATTCTAAGTGATTGGTCCGTAGTACATGGAAGGACCACTTCTCTTGTATAGTAGTGTCTCCGCCATGACTCAACCAGTTGTTCAGGGATGATCAGGGTAATTAAGATAAACCCATTATGTGTTCATTTAACCGTCTACGCGTCTTATGTTATACCTAAGCGTGACATTATGTTTTAATCAGTAATATGGTCCAAGTGGGAGAATGTAAGAATTATTATTTAATTCTCTATTATGTGGACCTAATTACTGATATAAGTCACCTTAATTAAATAATGGTTAAATATAATGTTTCGGGTTTTTAATAGGAGTCCTAGTTTAAGTGGATTACGGTTAATGTTTACAGACCATTAACATCAGGCCCACTTATTCTATTAAGCCCCTCCTGCCACCTCTCTATATAAGCACACCTGTTTGAGCTTTAACCTAATTCATTCATATTAAGAAACACACATTAAGGAAGTGAATTAGAGAATAAGGAAGGCAGGAGAAGGCAAAGCTATAAGGGTTTTATTCTTTTATCTTTCTCAAGTAATTATATTATTAGATCTAATGGCTACATCACGTAAGTACCTTTCAGTAATTATTGCTTTAATCAAGATCCTATAATTTATGTTTAAAACAATATATCTATATCTCTTTAAAGTGAGACGATGTCCCATATACGGAGTATCTAATTAAGACAGGCACTTATTTACTAATGTGAGACGCATAAAGTCTTATCCTCTTCCCATTTTAATTGAGGGAATGAAGTCAGACTATTCCAAAGCATTGCTATTATAAATCCTAGCCCTGACAAGCAACCAATGTGTGTGTCCAACCGGCGCAGCTCTAACGACCCCGATGGGGTGCATTTTTTTTTTGCTGGTTGGTGTGCTCTCACGTCATCATAACTTAAGACGATCAATTCAATAAAAGTCGATCTCGTATCCTCTTATTGTGAGCTAGTCTTCTATATTTGTATAAGAAACTAGTTTATTTATGGAGTAATCTTACCTATCTATTTATTTACGGAGTATTATTTTTCATTACCCCAAATTGAAAAGTCAAATTCTCCAAGTTCTTAAGTCTTAAATTATTCGGCATATAGAGTAATGATTTACACATTTAAATCACAATGGTCAATCTTTGATATATGATATATGATCAATCTTGTCAATCTACATAAGACACTTCATGTGTCCTATCTTGCCAATAAATTTTTTGAGTACATATGATATTAAATAGCTAAAAACAATTTTAGCACCCAATAAGTTTGGCATTAAGAATTGCAATTAAGAATTGGGTATGATTGACATTTGAAAATCTAAACAATTTTAGCACCCAATATATTGAGACATAGCCAACTTCGTATATGAAGAATTGCAATTAAGTGCAAGCAAATATCAAAAATTGACATGAGATATTAAGGCATATCCAACTCCACAAACAGTAATGTGCTCAGACCTTTTCAAGTATTGCATATACATTTTATTACACGCAATACCTATACTAAAATTGGGTATGATTGACATTTGAAAATCTAAACAATAAAATTGCACATTGCTCGAGGTTGGACAAAAGCCTTATAAATTCAATTATACAAATTGATATTGTTTTCAAGTGGCTTGAAGACCACATACTCAAACATGAGTAATTTGTGCAATTGCAATTCACAATTTGATTATTATTATGTGAACAAGTTGATCTTCTTAAATTGGGCATTTCGAATTTTGATTTAGCACATTAATAGTCAATTACATCATACACTACTCCCCAGATATCCTATAAAATCTTACAATTATGTCCACTAATTAAATCTCATTTATATGTGATATGGGAAATTAAATCACATTCTAAGGTGGTTTTTAAATGATTGCAATCTATCTTGAATATAAATTTTTACCACCTTAGGGGGAGGAAGTATGTGAGAAGTTGGTAAAAACAAGAGAAGTTTTATCATATTGAATTACACATACCGTGTGATATTAGAAGAAGGTCGATTCTAGACACTTCTAGTATGATCATGAAAGTATATCCATATGAAACAGATATACGTTCGCGCGCAATGTTCAATGAACAATTGAATAAGGACTTCATAAGTCCACTCGACCGTCGACATAATTATAAAGAGCTCATTAACCTGAAATTCATCCAATTTATGGAGATTAAGAAGGACACTGTACAGTTTTCATTATCGAGTCATTATATGCATATATAGACTAAGTTAAGCATTTTCATATTAGTTTACTACTACGTCATTCCATTATTTCACATCATATAGTTTAGAACTTAGTCACATATCATATACATGCACATTGATGATATGATCACTCAAAGAGAAAGTGCAGTATTTGTAACCGCAAAAGTGACAAGTTTACTAGAAGTGAAGATGCACGAATTACAATCTTCATATTATGAGTTTTGAAGCAATCAACCACTTCTATCAACTGAAGACATCTATAAAGTCAATCAAGTACGATGATAGCTATTTTCAAGAACGAGAAACTTTGCTACATCATGAGAAGCAATGGCGTTTTACAAGTGATGTAATCATCAGGGGGAGTGTGCACGCGCTGTACTCTTTTTCCTTATCTATGGTTTTGTCCCACCGGGTTTTCCATAGAAAGGTTTTAATGAGGCAGCTTATTAATTTGCGTGTAGAGAGACAATGCACTATGTTTTTCCTTACTGGTGTTTTTCCCATAGGGTTTTCTAATAAGGTTTTAACGAGACATGTTTTTCACTAATGTACATCCAAGGGGGAGTGTTATGAAACATATTATGTGGATGTCCATTGGGCTTTATGGTCCACTATGTAATTATGTTTCTGACATCTAATATATTATATATACCCCTAATTAAGATGAATAAGATAACTCGATTGAATCTCTCTTCTCTCTCTCAACCTATTTTCCCATATTATCTCTCTATCTTTTGTATACAGTTTATTGCATTTCTTATTCTATAACAAAACCTTATTTAAAAAATTACTTATCTTAATGTGTACTCCTAAGCATCTAATGACTGAATTTATTGAAATTTTTGTCCATGAATTTTTTTTTGAAGAAAGTACTTCTGAATATTTTTTTTGTTTTAATGCCATTTTTATTTATCTTCTTTTCATTGTTTTGAGTTTATTTTTTATTATTAAAAGATACTATTCGTATTTACCGTGTTTTATTATTTCAAATTCATGTTATTTTTAGTGGTTTCCTATTTGTATAGGAGTATTATTTTTATTACACTTTTATAAGTTGGAAGCAATAATTACCCATTAAAATTTGTGCTATTCTTTTTCGGAGTTTATTTTCGCAGCACATTTTTTACTCTTTTTAGTACTTTTTACATTAAAGTTTCCATTTGTTACCCTTCACAAAAAATACATCAAATCTAATTTCCTCTTCCTTTTCTCTATGCCTTAACCTTCTTCCAACTCCATAAAAATTTTCTCCAAGTATGAACGATTATCCAAATGAAAAAAAAGTATTTAATACGTTAATCTAATATTAATAAAATTGACATTTTAATTTTTTATTCCTTTTTAATTAGGGTTTATGTCAAAATTTATTAAATTGATAAGAGTTTTATTTAGTAATGACGGTGACAGAGAATGGATGTTGGAATTGGACGCCCGGCCGGTGAAGGGACGACCGACGAAGTGACAGGAGGGCATGGGTTGTCGTGGTTGTCTGGCGGGGCTCGGTTGTCGTGGTTGTATGGTGGGTGAAAAAGGGAGGGCATGGGTCGCCGGAGTGAGAGTATGGTGTGCCGTCGTCGGTGAGGTGAGGTAAGAAGGTTACTTACGTGGTGAGTCATGCGTAAGTCTGACGGAGAGATCGTGGTCGTTTACGTTGCAGTGTTGCACGTATGTGGAGAAATGGGGTCTGGGTGGTTCACCGGGAGATATGAGTGGTGGGTGGTGGTCGGCGCTGTTGACGGAGGCCGGGGTTGAATGAAGAGCTAGTGCTAGGGTGATAGTCATGGTAGACAGAAAGATCAGAAGGTCTACATGTATTTTTTTTTTTTTTTTTTCATTTTCTCTTTTTGCCTAGTGTTCAGTTGATGTTTTTGGTACAGTACTCAGCAGTGACAGTACTTAGGCGAGTTTAGGTGGTTCTACTGCGGGTGGTCGTCGGTCCCCGGTATTTATGATGTTGTACATTTTTTTATGTTTTTCGATTTGACGTAATACGTAGTATGTTTATCAATAAAGAATACGTATTTGTAAAATTATTATTCAATCAATGTTATTCAATCGATATAGTACATAACTAAATATGGGTGGATAGAAATTAGAGAAGAATAGATATATGAAATTAGAGAAAATAATTTAGAGAGAAGTTAGAGTGAGAAAATAAGATGAGAAATGAAAGGGGTATAATTGTGAACAATGTACTAAAATGAATCAAATGTGTACTGCGAAAATCAGGACCCTTCTTTTTTATATTAATGTAAACTTAACCACCATTATTTTAAGGGACGTGCTTTTTCACATACGGATTTTACTCTTTCACATACGACTTTTACAAAATTACCCTTGTCATTTTTCATTCACTAACCCAATTAATTTTTTCCTCTCTTCCCATATCTCCCATCCCCACTGTCATTCATCATTTCCGCTCAACTCTTCCGATCAGTCGCCAACAAACGTCGCTCCAGCCAAGCTTTTAAAAAATGCACGAACAATAAAAAAAATTGAAATTCATTTGTCGCAGGACTCGTAACTTCAAATGGCTATAATTCTTCCATTTCGTAAAGAAGCTCATATTCTCATAGTCAATATCAGTACAAAAATTCATCTTTACTGTCGTCGTAGGAGCAATCGTTTCTAAACAAACTAATTAATATTATGCAAGAAATAAAGAAAAACAAACAGCAACACATGGATGATGAAATCCCGTCATCTCCCTTCCCCACGACAGCACCACCACGGCACCACCACCATCCCTATCCCAGCTGACAATCAGGCCAACCACTCTGGCCAGCCTTCATCTATTCGCACCACTTACTCCAGTCTAGTCGTACCTCCAACTGACAGCCCGACTCCGAAACAAACTAATGGCAGCACTCTATCTTCCCTCCTCACCAACGCCCCACCTACATCACATCACCATAACCGCAGAACCCACATTGCACCACCGTCATTGGACCACCCCCTAGCCACCGCGCCCATAGCAACCGCCAACCACCCTAACTATCGTGCCTTTCAGAACACATAAACCCCAATTAATAATAATTGTTTTTCATATTAATTTCACTAAAATTAAACCTAATAATTACAATAATACGTAATAATAATTGCTAAAAACGAAAAATTAGTTCACTAGTCAAAGAATTATAATCCATTGTTTGCGGTTATAGATTAATTAGATTGGATTTTTAAGAAAAGTGTAAACAAAAGAGTTAACTTGATGAGGTGTGCGATCATCTAGGGACGGTTCTAAAGGATGATTCATGTCAACCAACCCCAAATTAGTTTGGGATTAAGGCTCTGTTGTTGTTGATTAAAATTTAATTTTGTAGTTACTAACAATGATTTCATGTGGACATGTGATGGTAAGGCATCAGACCGGCAGGTGATAAATGATGAGATAATATTTTTATGTAGGGGTAATATGGGAGCTGTGGTTCAGATTACTAGGGGTAATAAAAACTTGTACAAATCAATGAAGCTGATGTCCTGTGAACTGTATTGTAGTATCGCTTTTGTAGTTAACAGAGTTTCAAAAGGAGTATATTTAGCGCAGTACACATTCCAAATTTTAATACCTTGGGTTCTTATGTTTGCTGCTTTAGTTTTACCGTGAGAGTTGAGATTTGTTGCCTCAGGTATATCAGAGATCTTCTTCTCAATCCTCCAGCTTACACCACAGCAGCCAAAATTCAAGGTGAGTTTGAGCTCTGTATACGTGTTGCTAAATAGATTTTCTTCCGAATGTCGCAAGCTGACACCCAACTGCTGAACAGAAAGAAAATACTCTGAAGAGTCTAAACAATAAAGCAAAAGTCTCTTAGAAGACTATTAGAAACTTGACGGCTGGGCTAATTGTTAATGATCTACATTTTAGATTATATGATTTAGTGAGTTACTCCTTGATAAAAGCTTTAAAATTTTTTGTTCTAAATGCACACGTAATTGTTTAACAGATGTGTGCAAACTCATGAGCAGTGTGACATGTTCAATGCCAGAGTTCACTTGTCTGTCTTCTGCAAAGGTAATATTCTATTAATTGTGGATAGGTTCAAGAAATTTGTGTGTACAAAATATCTGTATTTTCGTTATTAAGTTTCAAGTGCTTTAGTGATGTTCGATAATCAGTAACATGTATCTATGTATTCAGTATGATGACGTTTTTTCCCGACCCTCCATTCTTATTAACCTCAGTGACATTCTGTTATATTCTTGGCATTTGCCCCGTTGGTCTCTCTTACAGTGTGAAAGGGTCAACTTTAATAATTTCATGTGAGTGAAAATTTACGGGAAGTATGGTTTCATTGACTTAGCCCATTGTGTAGTTTACAAGTCTATTGTACGAGGAAAAGGGTGTGCAAAATGAAAATAGTAACTTAATTTGACATACATAGTTTCTAATGTACTAACACATCAGGTGTTTTTTTTCTCTTCTTCCTGTTCTTCCCATAAGTGATCAATATCTTGTATTACAATGGGAAGTAGGCGCTTAGTGGACATGAAGCTTAGCAACTATATAATTGACCCTTAACTACCTCTGAATGTTCGCTTGCATCCAGCCAAAGACCGTCTTGATGTGTAAAGCATTTCCTCTTGTTTGTTGTAGAAAACTAGAAATTGTAGGCTAGTCAATCGAAACAGAAAAGCTCTAACGTGAGATGCATCAAGGGAAAGCCTAGAGATACACATACATCCAAGCAGTCTTTGTGGATTCTTTTTCACTTTTATTTCCAAGTGCAATTCAAACTGCAGAATAGCTGCAAGGAAATCTGGCGTTTATCATAATCATCCAGGAATCCACATACAAAATTTAATGTAGAGTATATTATGAACTCTTAGCACCACATAGATTCCAAGAGTGCAGTGTAATATCTAAACAAATGTGATTTTTCAATCTCATAGGAGTAGACCACATGCATACATTTCTGTTTGACCAGCTGAGCCACTCGCCATTGAATAAAACTAAATCATTCCTCAAGTAGTCAAGTTCACACCCTTAGAGCTTGTTTGGTTGACAACTTAAAAATGGGTGAATTGGAAAATCCCTCGATTTGGAAAAATGAGAGATGTTTGGTTACCCCAAATCATGGGATTTTCTTTTTCCTAGGAATTGTCAACTCCTCCATTCCTGCATAATGGAGGAGTTTGATTACCTAGCCCCCCTAGGTAGTTAAAAACTCCCACATCCATTCAATTCCCGTATGCCAACCAAACGCTTTTTGAGCAATTCATATGAATTGGCCAATTCACGTGTTTTTCAAATTCATAGGAATTTAATTCCCTTATGCCAACCAAACGATACCTTAGTGTCCTCTATCATTTTCTGCTTTGTTCTCTTATGAACCATTTTCTATACTGAATAATCTGTAGTTTTACTCAGCAACTGTGAGTACAAGGAGGTTGGTCAAAAGAGGACTTTGGAATTTCTCTCCTCTTCCATAGATCTAATGTCTTATTTCTAATGCATCACTAGAAACGGAAAAATTGTGCTTATGTATTTCAAACTTTTTAATTATTGCTTCAGTATGTCCTTGTTCACTTCAGCAAGAGGGCAATTGGCTCATAATCTGACTCTGTTGGTACTGTCTACAGCTTGTCAAGCTGCTTGAGCTGAGGGAGGCTAATCATATTGAGTTTAACAGAATAAAGAATGTTGCTGAGGAAATATTACAGTTGCACGGGAATACTGAACTCTGTGAAATCCTCAAGCTCTTGATGGATCCTACTCGCGTAGCAACTGGATTGAAGCTTGAGTCTGATAAATTGGTAAGTGGAAACTGCATTTATGCTTTAAAATGATGATCTTCTCTGTTTTTTTCTTCTGGTAAGAGTCCACATCTTCTAATACTGAGTGTTTGTTTTTTTAAGTGGTTGACCTGCCTGGGTTGGGGGTGCCTTCTGTGATTTTTGTAGACTTCAAAGATTAACATTGTAGCGGGTTGCTGGATTTAAGAAAATATGCTGGTGTTTCATGCGATGATGTTGGTCTGTCATACTTTGAAGTATTCTCCTATCTAGATCTTTGCAAAAAAGTAATAAGAGTTAAATCTACGAGGATGCATGTTCCCTTTTGGTGTGTTTTACTTTATTTGCACATTAAAATTGAATTAGAATGATTTACATCAGAAACCTGGCACATATGTTGTAATGTATATTTAATCCCTTTTGGTGTGTTTTACTTTATTTGCTCATTTAAATCAAATTAGAACGATTTACACCAGAAACTTGGCATATATGTTTATAAACTATAATATATTTACATTATTACGATTATTGCTTAGCAATACAGTAAATAAATAAGTTAATTTTGGATAAGTTCTAGTTTCCACTGCTATTACCTTAGCTGGGGCATGTAATCGTTGTGGTCTTCTGCTTATCATTTTGCAGAACAGATGCTGAACAAGTTTTTGTTTAAACCCTCTTTATTCCAGGTTGACGAGTGTGAATGGGTATCATCTAGAATTGGCGAGCTAATCTCACAGGATGGTGATGTTGATCAAGAATTTAGTTCTTACTCCCTTATTCCGAATGATTTCTGCGAGGATATTGAATCTTCTTGGAAGGGACGTGTCAAGATAAAGCACATGGAAAACTTTTATGAGGAAGTTGACGAAGCAGCTAAGGCTCTCCATACAGCGGTAGTTGAAGCTCTTTGAAACCTAGACATACTTCATATGTGATGTTCTCTTATGGATCTTTAGAATTTTATATATTATAGGTCACCGGAAAGAATGTACTATTAACTTTGACCATGCGCTCGTCGCTTATTAGAAGTATCACACTGCTTTTTGAAGCATCATATACTTTAATCATAACCATTTTTATCGTACAATATATACTTTAGGTTTCTGAGGATTTCCTCCCCATTATTTCAAGGATAAGAGCTTCAACTGCCCCATTTGGGGGACCAAAAGGCGAAATTTTATATGCTCGAGAGCACGAAGCAGTTTGGTTCAAGGGGAAACGGTTCACACCATCAGTATGGGCCGAGACCCCTGGGGAACTACAAATTAAACAGTTGAGACATGCAATGGATTCTAAAGGAAAGAAAGTTGGTGATGAATGGTTCACCACGGCCAAGGTGGAGGATGCATTAATGAGGTATGCTTAATTTTTTTCCCCGCCTTTATGTTTTGGCTTTAATCAACATGGTAAAATCTAAATGGATATCTTTTCCTGTTGTAGGTACCATGAAGCTAATGACAAGGCTAAGGCAAAAGTTCTTGAATTGCTCAGGGGACTTTCTGCTGAGTTACAATGTAAAACAAACACTCTAGTCTTTGCCTCCATGATGCTTATCATTGCAAAGGCGTTATGTGCTCATGTAAGGTTAGATATGGATACAAATTCCTTTCATCGATCGACATTCATTCTATCACATGATGCCGGGGCCATGGAACAATGATATGTCTGAACTTTTTAATTTTAGGGGTAGTTTGTGTCTGGCATCTCAGGATATACTCAAATGTTGTTCTTAAACTTCAACACAGAAGTTCTTTTTGTTTCAGCCTTCAGCAGTTACAAACTGAGGTTGATAATGATAGAGCCTGCAATGTCCACAAGCATCTCAGTTACTTATGGATGTATCGGTTGTCATGTCTCCTGCTTTTAGATATGTTGAGTTACCCTTCCTGCTCACAAGAGACTAGCAAAACTTGGCAAATAACCAGTCCATTGATACTAGCTAATATACCCTCCATCTATAAAAATGGCCACTTTACTTGGAGTCATCTTCTAGAAAATAAGTACAATCACTTAAAATATCCATGTACACTTGTCGTTACTGTACCTTCTTGTTTATGAAACTTTTTTTTTGTCAAATAAAGTTGAAAAAGAAAATAGCAAAATGGGGTTAGAAAAAACCTTAATTATCTAAATGAGGTTACATCTCTTCGAGTGGCTTGTTTACAACACAAGAGAAACGCCACTGGAAGTGGTGTTTTGTCTAAAGAAACACAGTAGAAAAAAAACATACCAAATTGAAACACGCCATCCCCAGTGGCCCCCGGGGCCGTGTTTTCCCCTTGAAACACACCTCACAGAGTGGCCTATTCTTTCTGAACCTATTTTTATAAATAACTTATGTTCAACCCCATTTTGCTTAGTGTTTTATTTTATTTTTCAACATTATTTTAAAAAAAGGTTCCTTGTTTATCCATTTTCTTCTATTTTATGTATTTTAAATATAGGATAAAATTACTGTGGGAAAAACCAAGATTGAAATGTAGGAATCTTTTTTGGGGTAGAGGAAGTACATCATATTCATATACTGTACGTCAGTATTCTAGAAGTTCTGATGTCTTTTTGGCTGTACTCAGTGAAGGGAGGAGACGAAAATGGGTCTTTCCTACTCTGCTGGAATCCAGAAAGTATGAGGTAGGTAGTGTTTTTTTTTAGATTTTGTAACAAAGTCTGCTAAAAAATTGCCGTGTAGTTTTTATCAAGGACCTATTTCTGCGCGAGCTGTAAGAAGTGGCTTGAACCAATTTTATAAGCTGTTAGTTGCAGTGTCTTCTTAACTGACATTTTAGAGAACATTGAGCTGATGTAATCCATTTAGTTCATTATGACTAATCTACATATACTCCTTGAAATAATTTTCCACAGGTTTGTAAGCTTTGACATCTTTCCCTATATCTTTTTCATTTTACTGCATGTTCCTTGATAATCTGATATGACCCTTTCGTTGTCCACTGTGTATGGCTCTCTGGAATAATCACTTCTGAACTATACTGTTTGATCATGTACACAGAATGGAAAGCAAGTTGCTAAAGAACCATGTCCAGCAATTCAAGGATGGACATAGTGGGCTTGTCACCCTATTGGTTTCATTTATCCCAAGGCAGCGCAGTGCGTAACACAGTCAGCATGCAATCATTGTTCCTGCTAACGGAGGCGGTAAATCAAGCTTCCTCAGATCAGTTTGTGCAGCTGCTTTGCTTGGAATATGTGGCTTCATGGTGCCAGCTGAGTCTGCTTCTATTCCTCATTTTGATGCTATTGTTCTCCACATGAAATCTTATGATAGCCCAGTTGATGGCAAAAGTTCTTTTCAGATATTGCTATCTAGAACTGCTGTTTTGGAAACTTAACCTTTTCTACCTGAACTGTTTTTCACAACGTTAAAAGTTGAAATTTCTCACATTCCCATGATTTCACAAGTGTTTTTTTAGTAGTTACTACTATTTGATTACTATCAGTTATTATTTCAAAATATTTTTTTGCTTATTTCTCCTCTCTATCATTTTCACTATCATGTTTTTTTGTAACAAGAAAAACAGTTATCCTTATACTTACTCTCTTTTGTTTTTATAATATATTTGATGTTTGCTTTTACGAGGTACGCCTTTGAGTTGATGTTTACAAAAAATATATTTGTTTAAAAATTATAAATAGTATACCCCTTTGAGTTCCTTACGAAAAGCTCTTTCATATGAGTATACATATCATAACATTTAATCATACATATTGAGAGATATTGAAGAGAGAAATGAGTGTCTCGAAATGTGAGAAAGTCATATATAAAACAACCGAGGGAGTATTTCTTTATGTATTACTCACACTTTATATGTTGACATCGCCGCAGTATTAAATCTTG
>JAIUZE010047485.1:0-59946 GCA_022085475.1 Heliosperma pusillum | reverse complement strand
CATATGAAAGCTATCATGTGAATCTGATAATAATCTATAACACGAGGTAGGGAAGCTGGTATGCTAGCTCAGAGGTTACCTTTAACATGGCCATGATACACTCAAACCCTAATCAAAACATAATATCATGTGAATCAGTTAACAACCGGTAATCCAAACTATATCAACCTTAGCCGGCTTGCATCTCACCTTCTAAGACTCATAGAATCATCAAACATGAAAGACAAATACTTCTACAAAACAGGCATAAGGTTCTTAGGACAGTCAATAGTCGACTTCTGTAACTCGAGGCTATACCACAAGGTAGGAAAACATCCTAGTCCTAGACTGATCAGACCTAGCGACAACAGCTATTCCATTCCCCGTCCCATGACATAACCGTACATGAGAAACTCAACTAGGCGACCCCCTAAGCAGAGATGGCTAGTACTTAAGCTGGCTCCATTCCCAAAATGGATTAGGCAGCCATGCCCCGACTTGGAGATAAGCCCCCCAGGCCGTGACACAAAAGCTATCAAGCGGTAAACTCCGTATGCTCGTTAAAGATAGTATGACCTATCAATGTCATGGTCCAAGATACTCATTTAGAATTAGAATGGTCAAGACGCCATATACTCATAATTCTCTATGGGTACTTAGTCAACACGACACATATCATACAATCAAACAGTCACGGGAAACACTTCCTATCATGTGACTAATTGCATATAAATTCATATTCAAATATCATATCGCCTCATATCTACTAAGGCTAATTCATTAATTAAATACAACCTTACTTGAAGACAAATCCCCGACCCGAGTCCCGCGACGGGTCATCAGTAAAAACGGGGCTGACTAGATCTTAGTTTGACCAAACCCGTTTGGTCAAACCGGCTAGAAACAGAGTCTTTACCAATTAGACTTGAACATAAAATCATCATATTCATTACATGTTATTTAAAACTTCTAACATGTGAATTATTAAATCTTACGAAAAACCCGCTTGACTTAAAGGATATAAATTTAAACTACGATCGCGTATTATAATTTCTAACATGTGAGAAATAATAATTTTATGAAAAACCTTTTTAATTAAATATTTTACTTATTAACATTTCCCACTTGCTAAATATTACAAAACACGATAAAATAACAATAACTGAAAAACCATCACAAGTCCAAGGAAGGGACCCACGGCTGTTTTGGGCCGAGACCAAACCGGACCAGGACTGGGCCCACGGGCCTGGTTTGGGCTGTTTTGATTAAAAATTCTAAAACCGTTTCTTAATATTTTCCCGCATGCTTAACATATTTAAAACCTGTCAAAACAACAACAAAACAAACAAGTATCGACACAACTCCCAAGGACCAACACCGGACCAATCCAGACCGGGCTGGACCGGACTGAACCGGCCTGAACCAGGCCTGAACCGGCCGGTTCTCAGCCACCTTCCACGGCCACTTCACACGGCCACAACAACCACCACCCCAAATTAATTCTAACATGATTTTAATTAACAACATCCATTTTAACAACCAATTCAACCATCATTCATACAAAAATCATGATTATGAACAAATCATTAAAATATGTCAAGAACACTAACATGTTAAAAATTCATACAACATATTAAAAATAACAACTTATCATATTACTAGTTAAAAATCATAAATAACTATAACATGAACAAAACAAAAGATACAAAGGATATGTAACATTAAATTCGTCGAGTAACTCGGAATCGTTACCTTAGCTAGCAAAATCAATTAGCACCAAAAAAATAAGAAGTATAAAGAAAACCCGTCTTCTAATCTTCTCCTAAAATATACGAGTCACCAAACTCGTCTTCAAAATCTTCCCCTATAAGAAATGACAAGAAAAATATTTGTTAGAATTAAAACTTGATTTTCCATAATTAAAGTGTTGAAACGATTTTGTCGGAATTGAAAATAAACCGTACTTGAAGATGGAGAGCGAAGAGGAGATTCTAGAAATATAAGTTAGGACGGATTTGCATAAGAAATGAAGGTTTTATGACGATTTTGCTCAAGAACGACGAAGAACGATGAAGAACGACGAAGAACGATGAAGAACGATTAAAGAAAGTATTAATTAGATCTTAAGTTGATTTATTGTAAAATGAAAGGTAGTTAGTGAGTAATGGTGAGTGGTTGGGCCGTGTAGTTATAGAAGAATTAATGAGTCGGGTTTTGAAATTGTTGTTACGGAATTGACTCGGGTTTAATCATTATACTACGGTAATTTGATTAGATATAATTATATATTAAGTTAATTAAACCAAATATCTAGATATTATGTTATTGTAATGAAAAGAAAGAAAATATCAAGTCCTATGAGAGGGTGGAAGAGCCGTGTGGAATAGGTAGGAGTCGGATCTGTTTTTAAGCGATTTGCGGAGTTTAAGTTAACGGATCGATAAAGTTACAAATATCTTAGATATTCGTATTAGTTTAATCGAAAGAATTAAAAGATCTAAAGTGAGTGGAAAAAGGTGACATGGGGCGTGTGACTCATGCCAAAGTCGGGTTTCGGGTTTGTTTCGGGATTTAAGTTGACTCGGGAATAGTTAAATGACGTTCGGGTTAAACCGTAAAACCTTCTCTTAAATTCCGAATAAACTCAAAATAATTATATTAAATTATCATAAATTCAAATAAATCTTAATAAAAATAAATTAAATTTATTATTTTTCAAATATAATTTCGGTCTTTAAATTTACGAGGTGAGTCGGAAAAGTCAACGAAAGTCAAAGTTGACTTAAAAACGGGATTCTCATGGAATCTCTCAGAAATTCCAAATACGAACTCGGAATTTCCAAATACGACTCGAAACAATAAATTCTATTTTAAAAACTTAAGTTTGCTGAAAAGTATCAGTAAAATATTTTCACTAGAAAAATAGGGTACTTTTCGGGTTGTTACACCGAAACTACTTGACCCGAAACCACCCGACCCAAAAGTGACCTGATTTAAATAACCCGAAATGACCCGAACATGCTAATTTGAAGTCACATTAAATATTATTACATTAATTTGACCGGGCTAATATTAAGTATACCTTAAAACATTTCTATACAATAACATAAAATAAGTTATCTTGAAAAAAATATTACGACAAGTGGCAAAATTAAGATCTCTAAGAAGTCGACTTAAATTAATCTGACCCGAACTAACCCGACTTGAAATAACTATTGGCACAAAAATGACCCGGCTCGTTAACCCGAAAATGACCTGACCAACAAACCCAAAACAAACCTGAAACCCTAAAGGACTCGACCCGACCCAAACTAACCCGATAAATTGACAAACCCGAATTGACCCGGCCTGATCTGATATGGATTGGCCCGAACCCGACCCGACTGACCCGTTTGTCAGGTCTAATCTATAACACCAAATAAGCCAATAATCGGCCCAAAAAAGGACAGTGGGATTCTCTGGCCCATTTGGTGTCCCATTCTATATATGTCCTACTCCATACACATTCTAACACATCAACTCATTATTATATATATTGCCTATTTTATTCTTGCAATAGGTGATGTGTCAGAAACATAAATGGAGTGGACATAAAATGGGTTAAAAAAACTGAGAAAGAGGATCCCTACTGAAAAAAATTAAAGGACCCATTGCATCCTAATCCACGACAAATAGATCAGGATACAAAAAATATCAGGTGAGGAAAACTCCTCTCTCACACCTCAATTTTTGATCTCACTGTTTCCATTACTCATCTCTTCGTCTTCTTTTCCTCTCTTCATCTTCTTCTTCAAAGATCAGGGGCTTGGATTTAAAGGTTTCTGTCCGATGAAGCTACCAAACCAATCTCTATCTCGATCGTCATCTGTTACTTGCGTTGCATTATTCAACCATCTTGCTCGCATTTCCTCTTTGCACTCTGCTCGAAAGAGCTTCAATTCGATTTTGTTGGTATTTTGTTGTCTTCATATATGATACATACAAGCGTTTAAGGTTGCGTTGATTAACGTTTGCCTCAACTTGGATATTTTCTGTTAGAATCTGTTAGGGTTTCCAAAATATGTTTAGAAAATATATGTTATGAGTGTACTATATAAACTCTCATAGATAGTTTGTTTTATTTATTCAGAATTTTTTCTGGTCATCTAAATCTGAATACTATGACAAGTATACTCTGAAATCTTTAATTCCTCAATATCAATAATATTCTTCCCTTCTGCTGGTGGACGTAGCTACCAAATTGTAACTGAACCACGTAATTAGTTGTCTTTTTTACGTATTATATATCTTTCTTACATCTGTTATAACAAACAGGTATCAGAACCAGATATATCTTGACTCCTTAATATGGTAAGATAATTGTGTAGAATCACCGTGGAGATTAATAAATTCACTAGGAGGAATAGTTTTTGTCTGTGGCAAATCAAGATGCGGGCTTTGTTGAAACAACAAGGGTTATGGTTTTTCTATCCTTCTCCTTCTCTTCACTAGGGGAGCTAGATACGGATGCTATTGCCTTGCTCAAGCGGATTCAGAAATTCTATGTGTCATAAGATGCCGGGGCTTGAGCTGTCGCTTACATTTTTAGGGAGTGGGAACCCAGATTGTATATCAGCTGCCCACTAATTTCTTGTAAATTTATTGTTGATCTTAATAAAAGTTGTGGTGTATATTAAGAAACATAAAAAAATAAAAAATAATAATAGTTATCATCATCATCATCATCATCGTCGATTTAGGATGTAATATGTGACCAACTTCGGCCACGACCTCTGATCACCATTACAACACGATACCCTACCCCATAAACCACTGAAAAACTACCGCCACCCCACCAAACTGTGACAACCCTCGCGAATGCGGAAATAAAACATAGAAATCATAATACGAATTCTAACATAGAAATCATGTAAAACACGTAAATGATATCGAGTAACCCTTCACCGTTACCTTTTCGCATCTTTAATCGATTTCTAAATCTTCCTAGTCTCCACGTACATACAATTAGATAATAAAAGATGAATATCATTCACCTTGAGAAAGACGGATAATTTAAAAAGCGAGAAAGACGGTAATTTTATTACCAATACGGATTAAATGAAAATTGATTCATTTTGAGTTTTAGATGAATTAGATGATTTGAATGGTTGTCTTATTGCCAAGTGATTGATCATTTGTGGTTTGGAATTAGTAATTCTCTTTTATTCTTAAGGAATCATAGTTTGAGATTGAGAAATGTTCGTTGCAAGTTTTGGATAGTGAGTGCTCGGTTGTTATGGAATATAGAGTTAGAATGGTGAACTCATTTATCTTGAGGATTATAATCACCATAGTTTGCTAATGTGACTATTTGTATTTGAGGCTTCGAGCATAGTAGTGATCAAATTAAGGATGTTATGGCGTATTAAAGAATCATTATAACCGATAATGGATTGTGGATTTTCCCTTGTCGTGAGACTTTGGATGAGACTAGTTGGATCTTAGATAATTATGTTTGGTTGCGTGGATTGTGTTTTGATTTTCGAGGATGAGAAAGTTCATTGTAAATTTAGGATAATGAGTTTGAAGTAAATTGGATTAAAGGATTTCATGGTAAGTCCTTTACTTTGTGGTTGTTAGCGATCATGTTTCCATAGATAAATATTTTGTTGGTAGTTTCTAGTAAGAGTTTTGATGAAACTAAGAAGATTAGAGTGCGTAATAAATCTTTCATGTGGAGTGTTAGTTGTGGAGTCTACCGTGCCGATGGACCTTAGTAGATTCTAATTGGATTCGAATAATTGGGATTTGTTACTCGAAGTTTCGTGATTATGGAATATTTTTGTAGGATTTCTGATGATTGAAAATGATGAGTTGCAAATTGGGTAAATTGCATTCTCTTGAGGATTTGGTTTATTAGTAGATTTAGTGATGCGAATTCTTGTAGATCTTCGTGCCGATTTCATCGTGATCTTCCTATTCCTAAGAGTTCGATTTGTTTCGCTTTTGCGTGTTTTGTATATATTTTGTTATCATGATTTGTGAACTTTATGTTCGAGTCACTCTATGTACGTGTAATGTCTTGTTATTTTGATTTTATCTTTGAGAAAATCTCCAAATTTCCATATTGCTTTCCTATTTTAATTTTTCAAAGAAGTTTAAAGAAGGATTTTGTACCCTCTTTTTGGAAAAAATGGATTTCTTTTGCTTTTATATCTGGATTTTTGCGTTTGGTTGGATGTTTGGACTTGTTATTGGAGACGTCTAGTGACTAGTCCTGCACTTACTAGTGTTTGTTTGATTTTCGATTTCACTTTTTCGACATTGATTTGATTTTTGATAGCTAGAGTTCTCGTTCGCGACGGGCACTCTTGTGATTCGTAAATAAAGTTTCTCACTTGTGAAAAATTTCCTTAAACCGTTTTCGAGAAGAACATCATTTCATAAATGTTTTTCCCTTATAAAAGTTTTCGTATTAATTTTGAAAACCGATTCTTGTCCTTGATACTTTTATTTTCTACTCTCAAGTTTCGAGGACGAAACTTTTTAAAAGGTGGGGTGATTGTAACACCCGCAAATGTACCTTATTTTTCTAGTAAAAATATTTTACTGACACTTTTCAGCAAATTTTAGTTTTAATTTAGAATTTAATTTTCCAAGTCGAATTTAGAATTTCCGAGTTCGTATTTGGAATTTCCGCGAGATTTCAAGAAAAACCCGTCTTGAGCCGTCTTTGACTTTATTGACTTTTTCCTTGACTTTTCCACTTACTCTTCATATACTCCCTCACAACCCTAACACCCTCATTCAATCTTCTTTTCATCAGTAAAAAAAACCCCAAACCCATCCATGATGATCCATCATCGCATACGCTTTCATTTCTTGCTCAAATTATCTAGGTTATTCTTCTTCCCCTCTTTTCCTCTATCCGTATTGGTAATAAAATTACCGTCTTTCTCGCTTTTTAAATTATCCGTCTTTCTCAAGGTGAATGATATTCATCTTTTATTATCTAATTGTATGTAGGTGGAGACTAGGAAGGTTTAGAAATCGATTAAAGACGCGAAAAGGGGTAACGGTGAAGGGTTACTCGATATCATTTACGTGTTTTGCATGATTTCTATGTTAGAATTCGTATTTAGAATACGATTAGAAAGCTTAGGAATTATTAGCCTAATTGAAGTGTGTTTCTTCTTCATCTATGAATTCTCTCGTCCTTATGTTTTATGCTCTCTTCCTTCTATCTAGGTGCTTCTTTCTCTTCCAACTTGTTTGCCTCCTGGAAATTACTCTTGATAGTTCCTCCATCTTACCATTGGTATCCTTACCTTCCGCTTGTAACATTTTTGTGGATGCCATACCCATTTGTTTGTGGTATATTATACTTGGTCGGAAGAACTTTGAACTTTGTGGAATATTAGTGTTTGTTAGAATGAATTTGTGATTTGAGGAAAATGGTGTAGACCTAAGTTCACCCTTGTGGTGAGAGTGGGGATCCTTGAGGCAAGTATGGTAAGATATGTTTGATGATTTTAGTGTATAAATGCTTGTCATGACTTGTGTGTAAATAGTTCATGATATTCGATGGTGTAAGTTGAATGAGTTGGCTAGGACTTCTTAACTCATTAATAATTTAATCTTTTGGACTTAAAAGTGTAGTATTGTTTTGAAGACCATGCTTATGATATGTCTAATTGGTGTAAATGAGAAGCTTTAAATGATATCTTGAGGTGCGAAATACTTTTGAGGTTAAGTGACTTCTTGTGCATGGTTTCCTATTGTGTGTTTGTGAGTATAGGCTTGGTGGAAAAGCATTTGGCTATAGTTCTTGGATTTAAAGATATGATCTTATCTTATGGTATCGGAGACTCGTTTGAAGTAGTAAGGTTTCGTTGTAAGTTGAACCATATTACTTGAGGATTATGTTGTGAACTATGATGGAAATACCTTGGGACGTTAATGTTGATGTCTGACTTGAGGTTGTACTTTGTTAATAATGAACTCGTGGGCTATATGATGTTGATAATGACGTTTTGTTCGGTGTTCTACCTTGTGGGCCGTAGGAGTTGAAAAGAGATTAGTATGAAGAATTCCTTGTTAGTTCTTCGGTTTTGAAATCTTTGAGAGTCAAATTTTGGAATTTAGAGAATGTTACTATGCTTAAGTTGCAATTCCGAAATTGGGATACCGTGTTATATGAAAGTATGGATGAATTGGGTTGTAATCGATTTGTTAAAACTAGGTGTACCTTACTCCGATGATTTGTGGTACGAGGGTCCCTTGTAAGAGACCTTTGTTATTGAGATGATTTGCTTTGCTATCGCCCTGAGTTTGAAAAGGGAATTTTGTAGATTAAACCTTAAACCTTTTTCTCGTACCATTATTCCTTTCCATTTCCTTTCATGCAAGTTCCTACTAAACCCGATTCCTAGGAAATTGTTTTCTCTTATCTTTTCCTTTGCTTGGCTATCTTCATAGCTATAGCTATCCAATATCTAGCTTTTGGCTCCCTCCCTCTAGCGTTTCTCTAATTTTCGTCCGATCTTATCGCGTTCGTGTTTCCCTTGAAATTTCCTATCGTTTCCAGTTTCATGGTGACATTGTCTTTCCTCTGGTGAGATGATTAGGTTGTTAGCTAGCTTCGTGTTGATTTTGATCATGAATAGTATTGTGATTTAAACCTTAGGATGAATCTGTTGGTGGTATTGTACTCTCTTGGTAGCTTCTTTTATTGAGCTTGCTAGTGTAGTGCTATTTTGGGAGTCAAGTTGAGCGAGATGATATTCGTTGTTGTTGAGTATTATATTGGTTGCTTGGGATATCATTTGAGAATTAGATGTCTCTAATTGGTGGATTCTAAAAGAGACTTTGCTTTAGGGTTATTGAGTTGGTAAGAGGGGAAGAATAAGACGAACCTAGATGAATTTGAGCAAGAAATGAAAGCGTAGCGATGATTCAAAGATGGATCAAATATGGAGGCTAGGGATTTGGGGTTTACTTAGTGATGAAGTAAGAAGAAGATTGAATGAGGGTGTTAGTGTTGTGAGGGAGTATATGAAGAGTAAGGGGAAAAGTCAAGGAAAAAGTCAATAAAGTCAAAGACGGCTCAAGACGGGTTTTTCTTGAAATCTCGCGGAAATTCCAAATACGAACTCGGAAATTCTAAATTCGACTCGGAAAATTAAATTCTAAATTAAAACAAAAATTTGCTGAAAAGTGTCCGTAAAATATTTTTACTAGAAAAATAGGGTACATTTGCGGGTGTTACCAAACGCCTACACCAGACAAAAACCATCCCCGCCCACCGAAAACCACTACTCAAAAAAGCGTTATAAGCGAGATAATTTCACAACGGCTAAAATCACAAAAGTGAACTTTGCGACGGAGCTCGTATAAAGTAAACTCCAAAAAAAAGTAAACTCCAGAAAAGTTAAGTAAAAATAAGTTAAATTCAACTCTTATAAATGAAGTTCAGAACCTAGAGAAAGACCCTTTTAACTGTAAAACCTAATTAAAATGGCTAGAGCTCGGTAAAATCAAAACAATAGTAATAATAATAGTAGATCGAAGAATGGGGGATCATCATCGAAACTTATATTTGAGGTTCTTAAATAATTGAAAGAGGAACCCTTGGTTGAGGATTTATCTAAGGATGAGAAACACGAAGTGGTACATCCTTTGGTTTACCTATCCAGACGGAGGAGGAACTTTTAGAGGGTATACTGGGACATGGTCAGAGGTTTCTAGGAGGACAAAGACTATTCCTATTCCTATTGTTGCTCCTACACTATCTGTAAGACCTGCTTAAAACTCTTTGCTGTTGATGTCTCACCGAAAATTAATTTTTGGTCATCGGCTTTGTATGGGTATATTCTGGGGGCAAACCCTCCCTGGAATGTTGTATCTGGTTTTTTGAAGAGAGCATGGAAGGAGTATAAGATTGATATAATTTCCTTTATACCGAATGAAATTTTCATTGTTCGATTTGACTCTGTTGACAAAATGAAGGAGGTGGTTCAAAAAGGGAACTATATGTTTGATAATAAACTGTAATAATCATGAATGGAGTCCTGATGTGGAATTAACCAAACGTGATGTTCAGATAGTTCCTATCTAGATTAAACTTACTGGCCTCGAACTTAAGTTTTGGGGGCGTGAGTGTTTATCCAAAGTTGGTGGGATTATTAGGAAATTTGTTCAGTGTGATGAAGCTACTTGATAAAAAAACTTTCCTAGGTTATGCTCGTCTGATGGTGGATGTTAAAATGGGGCAGGAATTTCCGAACTCCATACAATTACAAGATGAGAAAGGTAAAGACCATAATATTGAAGTGGAGTATGACCGGATTTCTAATAAATGTAGTCATTGTTTGGGAATTAGACACAGTAAAAGGACTTGTAGGAAGAAGAAGGAGTTGGTCAGGGAAAGATAGGTATGGCAGAAAAAAGTGGTGCATAAGGCTATACAACATAAGGTGATGGATAAAGGTAAAGCACTTATGGTGGAAGCTACCCATGTGGGACTTACTGTTGTTCTTACCAACCAAACTCCAGTATCTATTATCACTAGGGTGGTAAATCAGGATGGGCCTTCATGTGTGAAAAGAAGTACTACTTTCCTTGATGCTCTAAATATGGTTACTCAAAAGAAAACTCAAATGAAAATGGGTTCTGGAACTGGAATAGGAGGAGTGCTGGATCATGGTTAACATTGGATTCTGGAACATTAAAGGACTCAATAGCATGAATAAACAAAAGGATATAAACTGGTTCCTTCATAATAATAATTTAGGGCTATTTGGGTTAGTAGAAACTAAGGTTAAACCTAGTAATTGAAATAAAGTCAGTAATAATATTTGTAATGGATGGCCATTGTTACTAATAACTCAGTTGCAGTTCGAGGGAGAATTTGGTTGTTATGGAATCCTGCCTATTTTGTTGTTGATGTGTTGGATATCAGTCCTCAAACTATTCACACTAGAGTGGTAGATAGACATAGTGTTGAACCATATAGTTATATGATTATGTTTTGATAATGACATGTATGTTTGTATAATATATATGCCTGTTCTTCTAATCGTTTGTTTAGTCTTGGTTAGATTAAGCATGGTTTGGCACCTGAAGTTATGGCTAGTTTGTTTAGTCCTTAAAATATTGTTGTGGAGGATTCGACTGTAAATATGTCGTTGAGGTTATGGAATGTGTTGTTCCTCGTATAATGGAGAAAAGTTCACTCTTGGTGTTAAGGAAGTGTTATTGAACGAATTTCTGTTTCATCAGAAATATTTAGGGTCAGATTTGTGGTTATGATTTAGAACTTGAGTGTAGATGGTGGACTGATAAACCTTATGAATGCCCTCAGCCTACTCAAATTCACACCTTAGCTTGATAAATATTTAGCCTATAATCTGTCAACATCTTAAGCCATATTATTCCTTACCTTGGTTATGACTTGATTTTGTTTTTAGTTTTTGCTTAGTAGTTACCATAGACGATGTCATGGTTTCTATTTTAGGAACTTAGTTTCATTGTGTGATATGTGCTTTTGACTTGGTTCTATAATAGCTTTGGCTTATATTATTCTAGTCATTTTATATCTTCTCTCGTCTTTTCGATGATATTAAGAAGGGGAAGAAATGCCCTTGATTTGAGTTTATTGCCTAAGCTTGCTCCTTGTCAAGACGCTTAGTCTCTTAAGGTCTTTATTTGCTTATACTTTAGCATTAGATGTATTGATCTTGCGTTCTACCCAACTATGATTTTTATAGTATTATCTTGAGGGGGAACTTACCTTAGTCACAAATCATTAAAGGCTTGTCATCATCAAAAAGGGGTAATTTGTTGAACCATATAGTTATATGATTATGTTTTGATAATGACATGTATGTTTGTATAAGATATGTGATCTTGCTTGTAATCATTTGTTTAGTCTTGGTTATATTAAACATGGTTTGACACCTGAAGTTATGGCTAGTTTAGCTATAACCTTGATAATTTGTGAAGTAAAGGTGAAGCAAAATTATACGTCATTGTACTATAACTTTGGAATTGCTGAAGTAAAGTTATAGGTGTTTGTATTATAACTTTAGTGATTATCAAGCTGAACATCAAAGACCAATTCTTAAAGAAGCTTGTGGAGTTCTAGATGAAGAACTCGTGATTTGAATGAAGTGATGATCAACATACTGAAGATCTGCAGGAAGATTTTGTAGTATAGGTCGTCGTCCAATAATAGTAATTTCAATAGTAATTTTGAGAAGTAGAGTTATAGTTGTTTTAACTATAGCCTTACTTACCAAGTTCAAAGTTATAGGTGAACACACTATAACTATGGAGCTGCGAAATATAGTGAGGCTATTTTATATTTTCAAAACGGTTTTTGAACATAGTTTTAAATAATCTTTTTAACAAAAAGTATTTATATTTTATTAAGGTTTAAATTTATTTAGTTTGGATATTATTATGATTTCTCTATTGATTACTAAAATAATTTATGAGTGGTCATGCTATCTAAGGTTTCATACATGTTCAAACCTAAATCATAATCTATCTTACTAAGCCCAACAATGGACTAAGGTGTCACGCATGGTCAAGGCTCATGAGCCGTCGGCACCCGTGATTAACCACAAGTGTACTTAAGGGTTATGTAAGATCTAAACCTAATATATTTCTTGTTTAACAAGGGAGGCATATGGTTTATTAGGGTTTGTAAATTTAACCTAATATCTTTCTTATTTTCCAAGAAAGGTCAGGGCTACTAGGGTTTGTAATTAAAACCTAATTTGCCTCTCTACTATAAATACTCATGCTTCCCATGCATTTAAAACTAAGCTTTTCATACTAGAATTCTTCTTTGCAAACGTGCTTTATATTTTCAAGTGAAATCTTTATCTTGCAAAACCTTTATTTTCAAAAAGCCGCAATATACTCGTCAGGTATTATTGAGAAAATCGTTATTGGATAATAGTGCTAGAATTGTTTCTTATACGTTCAATTGTCAACACCAAGAACAATCAAAAACACTTTCTTATTAATGTAAGTTAGAATCGAGTATTTAACGATACTTAACTTTGAATCGAGTAGTTAATGATACTCAACTTTGAATCGAGTATTTAACGGTACTTAACTTTGAGTTACAACTAGATTTAGTTGTACGAGTGGGTTGATAAATTGTAATCCGGAGTAGGTACTAATATTATTAATCGAGAAATAGTGGACGTAGGTTTCGAGTTGTGAAACTGAACCACTTCAAAATCCCTTGTGTCACGTTCACTTTTATTTGTTAACGTCTATTGTTTTCTACACACACGCTACATGTAATAAGTTGGATTGAATTCAATCAATAAATTCAAACCACGTATTACTACTACACGCTTATACGGACAATCGAAAAAGTAGGCATACTTTATTTATACTGAATTCCCCCCCCCCCCCCCCCCCAATAAGTATTTGGGATCAATAGACTCTTCACATTGCCATGTTGTCTTCTTCTTCTTCACTTCAGTATATGGATATAATAAAGATGTTGACAGAGTTGACTTGTGGAAAAATCTGGATAAATATAGTACTAATATGCCGAAAGCTTGGTTGGTAGGAGAGGATTTTAACAATGTTCTTTATGTTACTGAAAAACTGGGAGCTGAGGTTTCCATAGATGATATAAAACCATTCCAGGAATGTTTACATAGATGTGCGTTGGAATACATCAAAGCCATTGGGTCATTTTCCACTTGGAACAATAAACAAGGGGTGGAGTCTCTGGTTTATAGTAGGATTGATAGAAGCCTTGTCAATAGTGTAACACCCGCAAATGTACCCTATCTTTATAGTAAAAATATTATACGGATACTTTTCAGCGAAATTTAGTTTTAAGTTTAGAATTAAATTTCCTGTGTCAAATTTAGAATTTCCGAGTTCGTATTTGGATTTTACGCGAGATTTCAAGTGAATCACGTCTTAAGGCGTCTTTGACTTTTCTTGACTTTTTCCACTCACTCTCTACTTATACTAACCCTAACCTAATTCTTCCTCACAACTCAACTCCTTCTTCCTCACTAAGAAAACCCCAAAAGCTTAGTTTCCATTTTGATCCGTCTTAGAATCGTCATAACTCTTTCATTTCTCGCTCAAACTCACGTAAGTTCGTCTTATTCTTCCCCTCTCATCTTCCTCTATCCGTATTGGTAATAAAATTACCGTCTTTCTCGCTTTTCAATTTATCCGTCTTTCTCAAAAGTGAATTATATTCATCTTTTATTATCTAATTGTAGGTGGAGACTAGGAAGACTTAGAAATCGTTTGAAGACGCGTAAAGGTAACGGTGAAGGGTTACTCAATATCATTTACGTGTTTTATGTGTTTTCCATGTTAGAAATCGTATTTAGAATATGATGTGTAAACTTAGGAATTGTGTTGTTGATGATGGTTGTTGTTAATTGATAATTGATATGAGAATTGATGATTTGTAATGATAGATGATGTTGTGTTATGCCTAAGTGAAATTGTGAAATTCGTGTTTTCGTGCCCGAGATAGAACGCTGGCAGCGTCCTTTGACGCTGGCAGCGTCGTGGGGCGCTGGCAGCGTTGCTTGCTGCCAGTTTCCCAAGTCGACTGCAGCTTTCGTGCACTGACCCCTTTTTGTAAAATGATCATATCTCCTTCTTTACTTGCTTGTTTTGGGCTTGTGACATCGCGTTGGAACCGTACGAGGATAAGCTATCACCTCCATTTGAAATTGCTGCATTTGGATGTCTAGAACTCTAGATATGACCGTTTGAAGTGGACCCTTGTTTTAGTTGGTTTCCAAACAACGTTGTTTTGGAGAGGGGATCTATGTTTCTTATTTATGGTGCTTCATAAACTTGTTCTAATGCTTATGTATCATGTATTGACTCATTTTTATCATAGTTAAATTTATATAATTCCTTATTCTCATGTTTTGTGACGGTTCTTGGTATGTCCCACTTTGAGTCGGTTTTTACAAATGTTACGGTTTGAGCACTAATTTCCTATGTTCTTTGTACTCTCATTCTCTTGGCTACCTCCACGTTCGTAAGGCTTGAATGTCGGACCGGGGATGTATCCTTACTGCTTAATTGCATGTGTTAGTGGGCATACGACGACGTTGTTGGGAGGCGAACGCTTTGCGTTGATCGACCCAGCCGTCAAATGTTGTGTACTTGCGAGGTGGTATTATTTGCATGTAGTGTACTGCTTGTTATGAGGCTTGTGCTTATTTCCGCCTCTTTCGTGAATGTCGACTTAATTTAGGGTACTCGGCGTCAATGATTGACCGAGTCTTGGATGCGAAATGTCATCGCATGTCGAATCGGAAAATGGTTTATTCCGAGAGTCTGGCCAGGTTTAGACTAGGACCGGATATTTATATCGTCGTGCTACCAGGAGAAAATTAGTCTACATATACGAAATGTCATCGTGTATGCGTTCAGGGAAATGCTTATCTCGTGGATGCCTTTTAATCATTCTTGCCATGTACACGGTGCTAGTGCGTTTCATTTACCGTGAGAGATGTCGTCATTGTGTCGGTGTGTTTGGATGGATGATTACATGAATGATTATATGATTGATAATTGAATGACTTGGCATGGTTTGTTTGTCGAGTCTCAATCTTATCAAACTTATACCGCTAACGGTGAGATGTAAGCCCTAGTGAGCGTATTCGGTTGCCTAAGAGTGTCTTCCCCGAGTCTTTGTATAGCATGATGGTTACGGATTGTACTTTATGCTCTTATCATTATATATGAATTGCCTATCTATCCTTATCGTATTTCACATGTATATCTATATATGCATGCTTCTACTTTTGTATTTCCTTTTATGTACGTTTAATGTGATATGGCTGGGAGAACCCGGAGTTACTCCCCACTGACTGTGGCGTTCATGTTTTTCATGAATGAACAGGTTGCTTGATTGGATGGCTTTTTGCTTGTGGTATTTTGGGTTCGGGTGTGAGCTAGCGGGCGTGGTCCCTGGATTGAAACACCTCTAGACGCTTTTAGCTAGTTGCTAATAACTTTGTTGTTGGATAACATTTTGAGAGACTACGTCTCTTGTAGTATTTTGTATTTGGTTTGTAACATCTGACACTCCTCGTATTTTCTATTGGCATGTAAAAAGTTTTAAAAACACCGTATTTCCGCTATTTAAATAACATGCTTGTATGTTTTATTTCCGCATTCGCGAGGGTTGTCACAAATAGTGATTGGGTAAATGATTTTCCTAAATCATATGCATATTTTATGCCTGGGGATGATTTTGATCATTGGCCATGTATGATTTATTGAAATGGGAAGCCTGTCAGTCAGATGGGTGTCTTTAAATATTTTAATATGTGGTCTTTGGATGCAAATTTTCATACTATAGTCATGGAAGGGTGGGGTAGGGAGCATAGGGGCACCAAGATGTTTCAATTGGTGTCAAAATTAAAGGGTTTAAAACAAGAACTGAAAGTCTTAAATAAGGGAAACTTTGTGGATATTGAGAATAAGGTCAAGATGACTAAATTGGCTTTATTCAAAGTTCATGAGGAATTGAGCATCAATCCTTTGGATCCTAATTTAATTCCCTGTGAGAGGGAACTAACTGCTGATTATGATACTTTGAGAAAGGCCTGCCATCAGTCTTTGGCCGAAAAGGCTAATGTTGATTGGCTTAATATGGATGATGACAATACACATTATTTTAATACCTAAATTAAAAGAAGGACAACAAGGAATAAGATCATTTAGATTAAGAATAAAGAAGGGCTCATATGTACTAGTCCAAGTGATATTCACCGGGCTTGCTATTATGTGGACCTACTAGGGAGTACTAAGGATGTGGATCCTATTAGTTATTCTGTTGTTCAATATGGGAAGATACTCACTAATGGTCATCATGATATTCGTTTGGCTGAAGTGACTGATAGTGGGATCAAGAAGGTTATGTTTGACATTAATGGTAACAAAGCTCCTGGCCCAGATAGTTTCAGTAGTCAGTCTTTCAAAGACTACTCTTGGGAGATCACTGGTCAAAGTATTATTCTTGTTGTTAAGGATTTCTTTGTGAAAGGGAAGCTCCTTAAGCAGGTTAACTCTACTTCCATTACTCTTGTGCCAAAAACTGAATTCCTTGTGAGTGTTACCCAATTTCGTCCAATTGCATGTTGTAACACTATATACAAATGCATCAGTAAAATCTTATGTAATAGGATGAGTTCTATCCTTCTTGATATTATCAATCCCTCCCAAAATGTCTTTATTAAGGATAGAGACATAGTGGAAAATATTTTGATCTGTCAAGATCTTGTCAAACTTTACAATAAGAAGTCTTGCTCTCCTAGAGTCATCATGAAAATTGACCTTCAAAAGGCATATTACTCTATTGAATGGACTTTTGTTGAAAACATGTTGAAGGCTTTGAATTTCCCTCTTTGTTTCTCAAAGCTTATTGTGAAATTCATTACTACTCCTACTTATTCCTTGGGTCTCAATGGTGAAACTTTTGGGTTTTTTAAGGATCAAAGAGGTTTGAGACAAGGGGACCTTCTTTTCCCCTTATTATTTTGTGAGAAATATCGGTATATTTCATCATGAAATTTAAGGATTATAACGAAATCAAAATATATGAAATGCGAGTCATAAACGAAATGCATAATATAAAACAAAGAGATTAGAATCAACCTCCAGTCCTAGCAATATGGCCTAAGAACAAATATCGAGATCGATATTCTCCTAATCGTTGCACCCAAGATGCTCCGAGAAATGCCTTTTCTTGTGCTAGAATGAATACAAAAATTACTAATAATTTTTGTGAAAAGTAATGATAAGATATGTAGAGAAAGAGATGATAAAAATCTGAATTTTTTTTTCTCTTCTACTCCCCTTAAACCGTCCAAGTAGTGGAGAAAAGAGAGGACTCCTTCCCTCTTTTTTCTCTACTTGTTTTTAGGTTGTTAGCCTTTTTTTTTTAATGTATAAAATGTGTATGTATCATTATTGTCATTTATGTTGTCACATATTAATAAGTCCATACAACATCTTGTAGTCGATTTATTAATACCGGTCTGACATCATTTATTATGACAATATTGTATAATATATACGTCAACTATAAATGTCGTATATTTATAATTTGCTAATTAACTACTTCCTCCGTTCTCCTATGATGTACCCATTTTATTAAAATATACCTCACATATATTCACAAAATGGGTACATCATTTGAGAACGGAGGAAGTATAACAGTTTATATTTAATTACGAATTAACATTTAATTCGTTTAAGCTTACATTAATTAATCGCATTAAATAATTACATTATATACATTAATTAGATATAACAGTTTATATTCAATTACGAATTAAGTCTCAGCTAGTATTATTTAATCGTATTAAATAATCATATCATCATTACATTGACTAACCTTTTAGTCATATACATCGACTAACCTTTTAGTCATATAAGGCATCAATATGATTATATTTTTTCATATAATCATATCTCTCAAACACATCCTTTAGGTGTGACTTTTAGGGACCAGTTGATCACCGCCATTAAAATGACAATAACGTCAAACTTCTAGCAAGCCAACCGTTATCGATGAACGTTAATCAACTGATAAGAATACTAAGTATATCCTATGAACCTGTAAGAGATTTATACACGTTATCACACTAAATGTGGAGGACACTAGCTCCAACAATCTCTCACTTGTCCTTACAAGTGTATGTGCGATAACCGATTCTCATATCCAAAATTTCTCCCACTCAATGTAAACCAATTTGCAAAGTCCGTATTCACAAAGGTCGTATTTTACAAGTGATCAATATCAAGAGTGGTTTTCCCGCCTAGAGAGTAACCTAATTGATAAACGAATCATTATTCGAGCATGGCCATGCATTTCAGTTACAACTCCTCGAGTGGAACAGAGAAATAACAAAACCTGATAAAGGATGGATATTTTCTTCAACTCGAATCCTGCAGATACAAGCACAGTATGAAATGACCCAGTAAAAATCCTGCTTAGCCTCCTGTTACGGTCGACCATGAGAAAGAAACCAAAGTCACCCAAAAAACTGCCTTAATCTCAAGAGACAGTCGATAGTCAAAAGAATCGACTCTAGGAACACTATGGACGTCCAATCCACGACCTGGCACCGAATGTTCTTACACATTTAGGACTCCATAACATTGTCACGATGTCCTACGAGGTATCTTTATAACTCGTATCTGTGGTCGATCAGTCAACCGTCTGACTTATGACTCGTTGAACCCACCATCAATCAACTTCACAATATAATTGCCAGAGTTATCAGCTCATGTGGGCGATTACGGACCAAAACAAATATAATGTAATTCAGTTCACTTTGTGGCGTTCAATGTTGTCGTACAATCCACATGAAAAACAAAATATGAAACAATACGATGATGATATGAATAGTATATGAAAAAGATACATTTATCTAATCCATATAAATAGCTACTACAACTCAGGAACACGTTTAATTCCCATAGAAATAACGTGCCCTTCATGCTTATCATATTTTAACGGTTTAGTGAGAAGGTCCGCGATGTTGTCATCCAAAGCAATCTTGTCTATCACTATCTCCTTTTGCTCCACGTAATCTCGGATCATGTGAGCCTTCCGATGTACATGTCTAGACATGTCATTTGAACTAGGAACTACGGTTAGTCCTTGTAAGAACTGACGCATCCATATAGCTTCCTTTGCAGCTTCCCAAGCAGCATAGTACTCGAACTCAGTTGTAGAATCTGCTATAACACTTTGTTTGGAACTTTTCCAACTGACCGCAGAGCCATTAAGAGTAAAAACGAAACCAGACTGAGATTTCGAGTCATCTCGATCCGTTTGGAAGCTAGCATCTGATGCGTGTATTTTATATAGACTTTCTAGTCCATTTATGCACGCATTTCTATGTCATTTAGGTGATATTATATCGCCATATGCCCCTATTTGGCTACTTTGTACTTTCATTACTATTTTGTAGGTACAAGGTGTGTAGTAGCGGAAACCGAGCCAAAACAGTCCACTTTGCATGCATTTAGGAGAATGGAAGGAACGGAACAGAAGCTCTTGCATGGGAAGGCGTGAAACCGCTCGCAATCAAGTCCAAAGCCATGTCCAACACTGCACGATAGGCCAAAAGACCTCGATCGATTATATATTTGGTCGATCGAGGAGCGTTGAAGAGAAAATACCTCGATCGAGCTGTCCTGTGCTCGATCGAGTGGTAGCTACTGAAAAGTTGCTCGATCGAGTAGAATTATTACTCGATCGAGTGATTTCCTCCAATAAAGTCCTCGATCGAGTGTTTATTTCCCTCGATCGAGTAGAATCTATCATGGGCCTTAAGTCCATAGCTTAATTAGGGTTTAAGAGTCGTGTTTTGCATTATTTAAACTCTTATTCGTCGTCGTTAGGATGATTCAGATTCAGAATCATTAGGATTTAGAACCCTTAGGGTTCAGAATCATTAGCATTAATCTTCCATTAGTCTCTGAACTTTATCTTTGGTTTTGCATTCGGGTTTATCGACGTGGATTGATCTTTACGCCGGATTTGCTAAGATTGTAAACTTCTTCTTTTCTCTCTTCCTTAACCTTTGTTTTAGTCTTAATCATTGTTTACTCTTCCTAATTACTGCTGCGTTGTTATTGTCATGCTTGTTAATTACGATTTTATTATGTCTATCGTCATATGTTCAATCGTCTTTGTTAGCATCGTTAATAACATGAGTAGCTAATTCTCTTGTATGTTGGGATGAGGGAAACTGTAGTAGAGGCATGTTAGGATAGATTATTTTAGTTAGTCTTGAATATGAGAATAAGTTTAAGCAATTTAATTGAGGTTTAGTCGAATGAGTGCACGCAGGAGACTAGGCTAGGTAGTTAATCCCGACCTGGATCGAGAGATTGGAAGGGAAGGCTTGCTTAGAATTGATAGGTGACTCCTAAGAGGGCGAGAGTTAATGAGGAAAATCCCTAGGGTGGTTTGAGAGCGAGAGGAGATAACCATTGCCCTTCTCATTGATAGATTGACTGACTTAGTTGACCCATAGATGCCGATACTGCAGTAGACCGAATCCTAGCATATTCTCTCTTTATCTGATTTATTCCATACTTATTTCTTCCTTTACTTCCCTTTCCTTTAATCTTATATAGTTTAGTTAAACCAATTTCAAAACCCCCCAGATTGTTACTTGCAGATTTAGATTTCAGTTAATTAGTTTCCTCCCTGTGGAGATCGACCCTACTTCCGCTATCTTCTTAGTTAGTAGACTTAGGTTTTATTTTTGGTGTATAACGACCACATCAAATTTTGGCGCCGTTGCCGGGGAGGCAATTTAATTTTCTGTTATTTATTTCTGTCTCGTCTTAAGGAATTTCTAATTCCTTAAGACTGTTCTTATCTTTTCTCTCTAGTTGTGTATGCGCAGGTAGAGAAGGATAGATAAGACTCTTTAGGAGGAAGACTTGAGTACTCCTGATTCCGTCTTCGACAGTTTTATTTTCATGGAAGATTCGACTGTTGAGACTACCGTGACAGCGAAGATGCCTAACATTGTTAGTCACTCCGAGCCCACCGCTGCACGTATACCCCAGGGATTGTGGAAAAAGAAGTCAGAAATTACCACAGCTGAGGGTACTTCCGTAAGTCAAAGGCCTGACGGTGGCCTTGTCACGGAACTATTTGGTTACTAGCCGGGTTTGCAACCCCGTGCAACTTGTAAAAACAATCTTTTGCGTTTTCGTTAGACAATCAGACTACTACGTGATAATCCGTAGTTTAGACAATTTATTTTTCCTGCTAGACTATCTTTTGGTATTTCTTTGGGTATTGGTTTGTATTGTTTTTGCAGGAAAGTGAAGCGGAAATCAATCGCCACAAGGCGAAGAAAAAAAGACCTCGATCGAGTGGCATGTAATTCAATCGAGGGGAATTCAAAACAAACGAGTAAACTGAGGGTCATGAAAAGAAGACCACTCGATCGAGTAAACCAGAACTACTCGATTGAGCAGTCCTGTCTGACAAAAGTCCTCGATCGAGTAGTATTTCTACTCGATCGAGCAAATTAACCTATATAAGAGAAGTCTTCGATCCCCTTTCAATTTACTCGATCCCAATTCCCCTTTTGTTCTTCATCTTTCGATTTTTTTTTCTTTCTGCATAATCTTACCTGCAATTCGTGTTAGTATCCAAATTAATTGTGGACAGAGGCAACTGATGGGAGACGGTGATGTTAGCTCCCCAGTTTGATGCTGGTTTGGGGAAGCTTTGTTTTGTGAGTTGTTTCTGTTCCTTTTGTTTTTCCATTCTTCATATATATTTCATTCATTAGGAACATGTATTAGGTTGTCTTTTTTCCCTTTCCCTTATATGCTTTTGTGCTTTAGCCAATGAGGATATTGTCTGTTTTGGTTTGGGGAAGTGTTTTACATCCTTTTGCGTCTGCATTTGCATTTGTATTGCATTCACGTTTACATTCATGTTAATTAGAAAAAATTTGAAAAAAATCAAAAAATATCACGTTTATTTTTGCATATAGTCGAGTCGGATTCGAGTCTTGTTCATGATGAAATCGCATTACAAGTCTATTTTAAGCTATTCTTTGCACCTTTCTTGACTTACTTAGTAAAATCGAATAGTGAACTATTGAATTTTGTCTTGGAATTTAAATTTGACTAGTAGACTTGACTCAACATTTTGGCAAACTACTTATATTTTCTGAGTTTTAGAGCCTATAACTGGTGACATCCATGACTAGTTCATCTAGGAATGAGGGTAGTTACTCCCCACACCTCGTGTCATTTGCTTGTATATGAACTTTGATTTCTTATTGCCTGCACGCATTGGGTTTGTGGTCGGTATTACGTGTTTTGAGAATATTTGCATCTCCCTTTTCTTCATTTTACCCCATTAACTCCACATAAGCCATATCTGCCTTTTGGCCTAAACTACATTCTAAACTGAGCCTACCTTTGCCGAGCTAGTTTAGTAGTCGAGGTATTGAAAGTCCATAGACCTTAATTAGACTCCTCTAATTAGTTGCTAAATTACTTGTTAATTTAGTATTTAATGATCTATGTAACATGCATGCAAATATAAAGACATTTATATAAGAGAAGAAATTTCCTCACATTGATATGGAAAATATAAGGGCACAACAAGAACTCCTTCTTGTTGTTCTTGAGCTAATAATATGGATGAACACAAGTTATCTCCAAACTAGAAGATCTCCTCTAAGTAGCCCCAAGAGGAACCCAAATAATCTACTCTTATTATTAACTAGATAATAAGATAGATATTATACTACTAATATTAGAATATATTAATACACTAGTAATACTTAGTAAATATTAGTATTTGAGAATTTTTAGAGAGGAGATGAGTTTTTGAGAGAAGTATGAAAAACAAGCATGAATTGAACAAAAGAAATGAACAACCATATTGCCCTTATAAAGGCAATATGGCCGGTCCAAATGAGCTTCACAAGGCTCTCATTTTGCTTATTTTAATCACACGCATTAGGGTGGATTGTTGTAGTATAAGTGATGATAATATTCTACTTGTTATGTCACTTTCACTTGGTGACTTAAGAGTGTAAATAAGAACAACAATCATCACCGTGCAACTATCAACATAACCGGCCATTATGGCCTAGTTTGGTCCATTTTGATTTTTTGATATTTGTCTCACAAATACTTATTGATCATATGGTTAATTATCTTGTATAATTAAGTGTTAATTTGATCATATAACAATTATATGACTCAGTTAAATAAATAATATGTACTTAACATTTTAAGTAATATTTTACCATTATATCAATATATAATGGGTCCCACAATGCTTAGTTAATTTATTTTACAACTCCTTGTAAATATAATTAACTAATTACCTCTATCTCAAACCCTCAACTAATTTAGTAATTTAACGATTAATTACTAAGTTAAATCTTATTTAATCGTATTAAAATAAGATATAAATTTATTAGTCAATTATTGCATAATTGAAAAATAAACTTAATCGAACTTTGAGTTCTTAACTAAATTTCTAACAATAAACTCTCGTACATATCGAATATATGTAATGCACTAGTTAACTGTATCGTATACAAATAATTAGTAACTATTTGGTTTTCATACTTTAGGTGTGACCGAAAGGGATCAGTTGATCACAGCATCATACGACAATAACGTCAAACTCTAGGTAGCCACCGTGATGATTTAGTTAATCAACTGACTAATCATATATATAGTCAATAATTCCCAATTATATTCCCTTATAAGATTTATCATGTGGCCGGCAATATTGGGAGGACCCTACTCCAACAGATCGAGATGGAGGGTCTTTGTGATCAAGATGAAGATATGGATCCGTATACTGAAGATCTTTGTGAAGATTAGATAGTATAGGTCGTCATTCGGTAACTATTCCATTCGAGAGATTTTATGTTCAAAGTTATAGCTTTAGTCTATGACTTTGGATGATAAAATATTGATGCATGATTTTGGAAATAAAAAGTTTTGAAATGTTTTCAAAAGTGAAAGAGTATTTTTATATTTATCAAAAGTTTTATTAGAGAATATATTTATGAGATTCTATTGGTTAGTAATACAACTTATGGGTTGTCATGCTACCTAGGGTTTCTAATATATTCTATCTCAATTTGTTGTTAACCTAATTAGCCCACTTAGTGTTTGAGCCACCTAGGGTTTCGTGAAACCTAGTGTTTGTGCCACCTAGGGATGCGTGCCTCCTAGGGTTTCGTGAGCTATGGATTTTGGCCTCCATAGGTTGTTTCCTTAGATTACCTAATCTAGGATTCTACTATATCTTTACAACAAAATTTTGAGATATAAAGATAAATATATTTCTATAAGATATACCAAATAATATTTTGAGATAAATATATTTCTAAAAGATAAGCAAATATTATTTTATGATAAGATAAGTATCTTTATTAAATATTATACTAGGGTTTTAGATCTACTATGATTCTACTACTATAAATACTCATTCACATATTATTTGCAAAACACACGACATACACACGAAATACACGAGCAAACACACGGCACATATACTTATTGTATTGATTTTCCAAAATCGTTTTAAAGCAAACCTTTAAGCAAATATTTATTATTTTTAGAGTTTGTTTTTAAAAGAGTCGTGCATCAATTATTATCAATCGCTTGAGTGAAATACGTTATTGGATAATAGTACATCATTATAAGCTTACAATTCTTTAACGGGAATTTGTGTGAGTTATATTGTACTTTCTTATTAGCGTAAGATAGTATAGAGGATTTAGCGATACTCACCTTGAGTTATAATCATAGTGTTGATTATACGAGTGGGTTGGTAATTTTTGTAATCCGTAGAAAGGTACTAAAAATTATTAATCGAGAATAGTGGACGTAGGTTTCAACGTGTGAAACTGAACCACTTCAAAAATCCGTGTGCCTCTCTCTACTCTCTTTACTTTTCGTTGTTTCGTTACTTGCGCTTACTTTGATTAATTAATTAGTTGATTTTAATCTATAAGATCGAATAATTAATTACATATCATATAAATCGAAAAAGTGGGGCTAGTTTTTAAAACTCAATTCACCCCCCTATCTGTAGTTATTCGATCAATAGACTCTACAATTGGTATCAGAAGCCTCGTGCTCTGATTGCCTTACAGCAAGGAGTATGATCCATTTATCTTTTTATTTTTATTTATTTTCCGCTGCATTTATTTTTATTTTAATGGATTCCAAACATCTGAAGTGTCCCGTATTCGATGGGAAGAACTACAGTTTATGGAAAAATATGATGACCCATTTCATAAAGGGTAACGATTGGGAGTGTTGGCTAATCATTAAGAATGTTCCTAATAAGATCATGCTTGGATCTCCTACTGGCACTGCCATCGAAAAGAAAGAAGATGACTATGTTGAGGCAAATTATAAGAAAGCTGAGAAAAATTCAAAGGCTATTAGTCTGTTGCAAAACGGCATGACCCATACTGAATTTGATCATTTCTCATCTAGTTCTACTGCCAAGGAAATATGGGATGGTCTAGAGTTAGCCTATGAGGGGACAACTGTTGTCAAAAAGCAACGTATTGCACTACTTATGCGAAAATACGAACTGTTCTCCATGGAACAAAATGAATCGCTTGACAGCATGTCCACTCGCTTCTCTAGTATCATTAATGAATTGAAAAATCTTGGAAAAACTTTTGACTCCGAGGAAATTGCCAGGAAGGTCCTTAGAAGTCTATCTAAACGATGGAGACCTAAGGTAACGGTAATTGAGGAATATAAAGATCTATCTGACTTATCTTATCAAGAGCTACTTGGAACCCTAATGGCTCACGAGATTACTCTTGATGAAGATGAGGCAAATGATAGTAATAGCAAGAAAGTGGCTTTACAAGCCGAATCTAGTGAAAGACAAGATTCGGATCTTGAAGATGAAACAATGTTATTTGCTAGACGTTTTAAGAAAAAGTTCTTTAATAAACCACAAGGGAAAACGTTTAACAATAACACCAACAAATCTTACAAGAAGCCAATTGAGTCAAAAGGGTCTCTTTCAAGTCGTGGTTGCTTCAAATGTGGGGATAACGATCACATGATCAAGGATTGCCCCACATGGAAGAAAATCAAAGACAAAAATCAACGAGACAAAACCAAGAAGGAATTCAAGCAAGTGATGATGGCTTATTGCTGGGGAGATCTCGACACAGAGGACGACGAGTCAGAGGAAGAAGAAGTCGCCAACCTGTGTCTAAGCAACGTCAGTCTTGACCTAATTTCTGACAGTGACAATGAAAGCGAATCCGAGATGTGTCTTGTTGGCAACTCAGATTCAGAACCCGATTCAGAAGATGATGAAGAGGTTAGTCATCTTGAACTTAAAAAGCAAGTTAAGAATTTATCTAAGAAGTCTTTAATTAAGTATTTTGAAGAAGCCTTAGATCATTGTCATGAACAGAGTCTTGAATTAAAAGATCTTAAAGAACAAATTCTTGATATTGCTGAGGAAAAGCAACTTCTAAAGGCCAAAGCGAAAAAGCTAAAGTCTAAAGTTATGGCAACTTCAGCTATAACTTCAGACACGACAAATGTTGAGAAAGAAGCTCTTGAGTCTAAAGTTATAGCTAATGAAGCTATAATCTCAGAGTTAAAACTCAACATTAAGCATCTTCAAGGCAAAGTTATAGCTAATGAAGCTATAACTTCAGAATTGAAGAAAGTCAATGAGCTTTTACAATCTGAAGTTAAGGCAAAGGAAGTTGTTATCCTTGATAACGAGAAAGTAAACTCTTTTCTCTCTCAGCAATTGAAAGATATAAAGGCTGAATTCTCTCAAGCCAAAAGTCAACATAATGAAGAGAAACTTATCTTGAACAAACGTTTCAATGACTTTCGTGAAAATTTCAAAAAGAACAATCCCTCCAAAGACTCGAATGTAGATCATTCGTCGTGTGAAAAAGAAATTCAGTCTTTAAAGGAATTGCTTCTACATGCACGAAAAGTTCATGATAAGTGGGAAGGAAGTCAGAAGGTCTTAGACTTCCTTACCGAACAGTCTAACAATAACATGAAGATGGGTCTAGGTCATGAATGCTATAGTCGTAGAGACCATGATAAATGCAAATCCACTCCTTCTGACCGTGATTTCAGAAGAAGGAAGTATGTCAATCTTTCAGAATATCTGATTTGCAATTATTGTGGTCACAACGGTCATGTTAAAGATAATTGTGCTAAATATGTCAACGACAACAAAAATCAAACTGAGTTTGATAAAGAACACGACGTGTCTAGTGTTAATGAGTTTGAACCTGAATCTCAACGTGATGAGGTTAGAAATAATGAGTTCAGGTGGTTTTATGACATAGCTTTCGATTACACATCTATACCTTCAAAATCTAAACCTTATGTGAATCAGAAGCAGTCTTTCAAACCTAATGTGCGTCGTAACAATAACAAACATGATAACAAATCTAGCAAGCCCTATCCTAAGAAGAAAAGAATTTTCAAACAAGTATGGGTTAGAAAGGATCAAATATATAGAGTCACTAACCACAAAGGACCCAACTTAGCGTGGGTACCTAAAAGTTGTATTTGATTCTCTTGCAGATAATAGTGAAAGAAAACAATCTATGGTATCTTGACAGTGGATGTTCGAGACACATGACCGGAAACAAGAATCTTTTCCTTTCACTAGAGTCCTTCAACGGTGGCAAGGTCACCTTTGGAGACAACAAGAAGGGCAATATAATCGGTGTAGGTAAGATTGGTATATCTTCTTCACATGCTATCAATAATGTATATCTGATAGATGGCCTTAAGCATAACTTGCTAAGTATCTCTCAATTATGTGACAAAGGCAACAAAGTCGTTTTTCATTCAAATGTTTGTCGTATCATAGTTGAAGGTACTAGCAATGTTATCTTAGAAGGTCTACGTAAACGGAACGTGTATATGATTGATTTAAACAAAGTTACTACAAGTTCCTTTACGTGCATGAAAGTCACTGTGGATGATTCATGCTTGTGGCACAAGAGGTTTGCACACATCAGTCCAACAATTTTAAAGAAACTCAAATCTTGGGATTTAGTTGAGGGTCTACCCTCAATCAAATTCGAACAAGAAAAGATGTGTGACTTATGTGCCCGTTGTAAACAAGTTAGATCTTCTTTCAACCCAAAACGAGTAGTAAGTACATCGCCTTCACTTGAGTTGGTACACATGGATTTGTGTGGACATATGAAAGTTAGAAGCCGCGGTGGATCAAGGTACGTATTCGTTCTAGACGACTACTACTCAAGGTATGTATGGCCTATCTTTCTATTTACTAAAGATGAAACTTTCGATGAGTTTGTAGTACTGATGAAGCTAGCCCAAAATAAGTATGATAAAAAGTTAGTTTCCATTCGTACGGATCATGGCACCGAATTTGATAATCAAGCTTTTATAGAATATTGTAGGGAGAATGGTGTAGGACATAACTCTTCTGCACCACGAACCCCAAAACAAAAATGGGTGTCGTGGAACGTATGAATGAACTTTAGAGGGAACATGGCCCCGCACTATGCTTTTGTGTAGTGGCCTTCTAAGAGTTTTGGCTGGACCATTAGTATGCATGCTATGTGACAATTAGAGCTATGATTAGACTATTCTCAAAAGACTGCCCTATGAACTTTTAAGAGGGAGCAAAACCCAATATAGCTCACCTTCGTTGCTTCGGGAGTAAATGTTTTGTCCATAATAATGGAAAAAGTAATTTGAGCAAATTTGATCCACGAAGTGACGAAGCTGTGTTTGTTGGTTATTCTAATCATAGTAAAGCTTTTAACGTTTTTAACAAAAGAACGTTGTGCATAGCAAAAAGTGTTCATGTTGTATTTGATGAAGATAATGTGCCTGAGCAAGTTGAACAGAATGAAGAAGAAGATATGAATGATCCAGACTTTCGCCTCTCCAGAGATGACGTGCCAGATAATAATGAAGAAGTTATTGAAGGAATCAATGATGAACTTGATAAATTCGCAAATGACCTTGAACAGAGAACTGAGACAATTGTTAATGATACAAATGTCTCTTCTCAAAACAAGGAAAAGGAAACTGAAGTTATAGCTGATGATGCTATAACTTTGAACCAGAACCAAGATGGTGTAACTGAAGTTGTACCAACTTCAGCTATAACCCCAGAGTCCGACTCAGGGGGAACCAATCTTGATTCTGAATCATTTGAGGAAAGTGAAAGTTCACCAGATGATGATGAGCCTAAGAACTCTAAGAAATGGAAATATAAGAGTTCTCATCCTATGGATAGTATCCTGGGAAGTTTGACTAAAGGAGTTCAAACTAGGCAAACATTAAATAACTTTTGTTCATTCTATTCATTTCTCTCTACCATAGAGCCTACCAATATCAAAGAAGCTCTTGCAGAATCCGACTGGATTGTAGCAATGCAAGAAAAGCTTCAACAGTTCGAACGCAATAAAGTATGGCACCTTGTGCCACGACCTTCTAATCGAACTGTGATTGGTACTCGATGGGTATTCAGAAATAAATTGGATGATTCAGGAGTTATAGTTCGTAACAAGGCTCGATTGGTCGTTCAAGGTTATAATCAACAAGAAGGGATTGATTATGACGAGACTTTCGCTCCTGTAGCAAGACTTGAAGCTATTCGCTTGCTCATCGCCTTCGCAGCTCATAAAGGAATGAAACTGTTCCAAATGGACGTTAAGACTGCATTTCTTAACGGTTATTTGGAAGAAGAGGTTTTTGTTGAACAACCTCCTGGATATTTGAATAGCAAGTTTCAAAACCATGTTTTTAAACTCGATAAAGCCTTATATGGTTTGAAACAAGCGCCTAGGGCTTGGTACGAGAGATTGTCAAAATTTTTATTACAAAACAATTTTAAAAGAGGATCTGTCGACAAAACCCTATTTCTAAAATTCGAGGGTTCTGATTTACTTGTTGCTCAAATTTATGTAGACGATATTATTTTTGGTTCTACTAACAATAAATTGTGCAAGTATTTTTCAGATCTTATGACCTCAGAATTTGAAATGAGCATGATGGGAGAATTAAAATTCTTCCTAGGGTTGCAAATTCAACAAACCAAAGAAGGGTTAAAGATTCACCAACAAAAATATGTCAAGGAGCTAATCAGAAAATTTGGTATGGAAAACGCTCATCCAATGGACACGGCTATGGTAACTGACAAAAAGTTGACCTTAGACGAAAATGGTAAGTCCGTAGACGAGACTACATATCGAGGTATGATTGGTTCTTTATTATATTTAACTGCAAGTAGGCCTGACATTATGTTCAGGGTATGTGTCTGCGCTAGATTTCAATCATGTCCTAAGGAATCACATATGATTGCAGTTAAGCGTATCTTGAGATATTTAATTGGTACATCTAATTTATATTTATGGTATCCACTTGAGTGCAATTTCGATCTAGTAGGGTATTCAGACGCAGATTATGCGGGATGTTCTTTAGATAGAAAAAGTACCTCTGGATTTGCTACGTTTGTTGGACCATGCATAATTACTTGGGGCTCAAAGAAGCAAAACTCGGTTGCATTATCTACTGCAGAAGCCGAATATATCGCTGCAGGACTGGTATGTTCTCAACTACTTTGGTTAAAACAACAACTATGTGATTATGGTGTTAATGTTGATTGTATGCCTGTTTTCTGTAATAATACGAGTGCTATTATTATTTCTAAGAATCCAGCTCAGCATTCTCGTACTAAGCATATAGACATTAGACATCATTTTTTGCGTGACCATGTAGAAAAGGGCAACATTAAACTCGAATTTTGTAGTACTGACAATCAATGGGCTGACATTTTAACAAAGGCGTTAGCGAGAAGACGTTTTGAGATTTTGCGGTTGGAAATGGGTTTAATCGGTAGCAATTAAATTCATCTTATTTATTTTGTGAACCTGCGTGACTGGCTAGAATAAGACGAGATTGTATGACTGTGTCCGCATATTTCATTGCTAGTATATTGGTGTTTAATATAATATATTTTACGTGAGTATCTTGCATATTAAGTGTTTTATGGAAATTGAATTATGAACCACATATTTGCCAAAAAGCTATCTTATTCACTTTCCAATATTGAACAAAATTCTACCCATGTATTTCACTTTGGCCGAAATTCTCAAACAAAATCACCTTACCATATCTTTTTATTTACCAAATTCTATCCTTACCATATCCCACCAATTAACCACCCAAGATTCCTTTTCCTACCAAAATTCCAATTAAAAAAAAAAAAAAAAGGAAAAGTGGACTCTTAGAGCCGGCACACCCATGTGCCAAGTACAAAAGTACTATTCCCAACTCTTACAATCTATTATTACCCATCACTTTCACCACATCAATACTCAATCAATTTTTTTTTCTACCTCCTTCTCCTTCTCCTTCCTCACGGCACCCAAACACAAACAAAAAAAAAATTACCCAAACCTTCAACCTTCATCCATGGCTTCCACTAGATCAAAAATCTCCAAAAACCCAAACCCAAAAACTCCTAAGCCTAGCATGCCCACAAATACCTCTCCTAATCCCACACAAAAAACTCCTACCATGAACCAAACCGAGTCCGGTGCGGGTCTTGAGGGTACAAAAAGAAGAAGGTTAAATAAGGGCAAAGCTAGAGTTCAAGAAGAAGCTACAACGGAAACTGTCGACACGGTACCCGAGGCACCTACACGGGTTACATTCCGTGATTTTTCGCCTCAAGAAACATCTTCCGGGCTTGACAAACTCCGACTCACAAAAGATGAAAGAAAACTTGTAAACCGAGTTGCTCAGTACGGTATACACGGTGGTCGTTTTTATCCGAAAGCTTGGTGTGACAAATATAGGGCTTTAGGATTCTTTACCGACTTTCTAAATTTTCAAGAATGGGAAACCGTGGCACAGTTTTCGGGTCCAGTCTACCCAATTGAGGTAATCCAATTTTTCGCTACTGTTTCATTAACTGCTGGGGTGTTGAATGCCGTTATAAATGGCCGTTCAGTTTCGATTTCCGTGACGGACTTTTGTACTCTGTTTTCGGTTCCTGATGATGGAATCAAAATCAATCCGAGTACGTCATGGGATGAACTGACGGACATGGCTAAGTTGGAAGTTAAGAAATACTTTGATGTTGGAGCTACTTTGTCGAGTTGTGTTTTGTCGGGAAGTGTGTCCCCAAAGTTGAAATTTCTGTTAAATTTTTTATGGAACACCGTAATTCCGCGTCGGGGAGGACGGGACAAGATTGCAGTTTATGAGATGTTGGTCGTGAAGCATTGGTTGGAGGGAAACCGGGTTAATTTACCTTTTCTTGTATTTTCTCGTATTTCACAAACCGCTTTTTCGGTGACCGAGGACAAAATTTATTCAACTCTTGATTTACCCTACGGAATGTGGGTGTCACGGCTCCTTGAGTCGAAAGGGGTCATTAATGTGAACAATTATGGGGTTCCCGTAAAAGATGACATGTGTGACACGTTCTTAAAATTCATGAAGTTGGATGCTAATGGACCGGAATTGATGTTTTTGACAAAAGGGGGTTCGGTCGGTTTGCAGCCGTTTGGGGCTGATTTTTCAGGAATCGAGTCAAAATTGGATATGTTTATGGGAAGTGTGATGGAGCGCCTTGACGTGCAGGACAAGAAGATAGATGCGGTGTTGGACAAGGTTGTTCAAACCGTGGTATTGGGTTCCTCTAGCTCTACCCGTGACCAAGGTGGGTCGGGTATGAGTCGTGAGATGAGGGCGTGGATGACGGGTGTGGATGATTGCCTTGCTAAATTGGAAAGAAACATTGTCGATTGTAAACAAGAAATGTATAGGCAAAGGGATCGGATGACATATTTGGTGAGCCAAGGCGGTTCTTTGGTTAAAAGTGGTACAGAAATGCGTGAGGGGATGCGTACAATCTTTGATGCGACGGAGGCTCTTTCCTTGAAAGTTCGAAACTTTGACGTTTGCCTCACCGCTCAAGCTACACATGTGTCCTCTTGCCTTGACCGTCGCTCCACTCTCGAGTACCGCACTAGGCCCGGTTATAAAGCACCCTAATCTCACCCGCCTACCCAACTTGCCTTGCTCTTCTTACCCTTGTTTATTTCTTGAACTACTTAACCAATTCGGCCCATTTTGGCTTGTTTAAACTTTGTTCTATTCGGCCCATTTGGCATTAATACTTATTTTGTGGTTTGTAGTTTTTAATTAACATTTACACTTGATTTTGCTTGGTATATATCGTTTTATATTGCGTATTTTGCATATCTATTTCTTGCCTTGACATGTGTTATTCTAGTCGTTTCATGTCTTTGTTCTTGTCTTTTCAATGATGCCAAGAGGGGGAAGAAATGATATGATTTGAGTCTTTGCTTAAGCTTGCTCCTTGTCAAGACTCGTTATCTCTTAAAGTCTTTCAAGTTATAACTTTGGCTAAGTTGTTATGTTCTTGCGATCAAAGTTGCTATAACTTTGGAGTGCTTTGTTGATGGGGAACCATACTTAGTCACATTGTTAAGAAGAAATCTTGAGGAAATCATATGAGACTTGTCATCATCAAAAAGGGGGAATTTGTTGGACCAATTTGATAGTTTTGATAATGACATATGTTTACGTGATAATATGTTTTGTTTGATATATCATATGCGTGTAATTGTGTGCTTAGTCTTATTATAGCTAGCAACAATTATGAGAAGAAAGATCAAAGTTAGGCATAACTTTGATAAAGTCTGTGAGACAAAGTTATAACAACTTCAGGAATAACTTTGGAAGTGAACATGAAAGTTATAGCTAACCAGGCATAACTTTAAAGAAAATCGCTTCAAGAAAGATCTACATAAAACTACACAAGACTCGAGATGGAGGGTCTTTGTGATCAAGATGAAGAGATGATCCGTATACTGAAGATCTTTGTGAAGATTAGATAGTATAGGTCGTCATTCGGTAACTATTCCATTCGAGAGATTTTATGTTCAAAAGGTATAGCTTTAGTCTATGACTTTGGATGATAAAATATTGATGCATGATTTTGGAAATAAAATGTTTTGAAATGTTTTCAAAAGTGAAAGAGTATTTTTATATTTATCAAAAGTTTTAATAGAGAATATATTTATGAGATTCTATTGGTTAGTAATACAACTTATGGGTTGTTATGCTACCTAGGGTTTCTAATATATTCTATCTCAATTTGTTGTTAACCTAATTAGCCCACCTACTGTTTGAGCCACCTAGGGTTTCGTGAAACCTAGTGTTTGTGCCACATAGGGATGCGTGCCTCCTAGGGTTTCGTGAGCTATGGATTTCGGCCTCCATAGGTTGTTTCCTTAGATTACCTAATCTAGGATTCTACTATATCTTTACAACAATATTTTGAGATATAAAGATAAATATATTTCTATAAGATAAACCAAATAATATTTTGAGATAAAAATATTTCTAAAAGATAAGCAAATATTATTTTATGATAAGATAAATATCTTTATTAAATATTATACTAGGGTTTTAGATCTACTATGATTCTACTACTATAAATACTCATTCACATATTATTTGCAAAACACACGACATACACACGAAATACACGAGCAAACACACGGCACATATACTTATTGTATTGATTTTCCAAAATCGTTTTAAAGCAAACCTTTAAGCAAATATTTATTATTTTTAGAGTTTGTTTTTAAAAGAGTCGTGCATCAATTATTATCAATCGCTTGAGTGAAATACGTTATTGGATAATAGTACATCATTATAAGCTTACAATTCTTTAACGGGAATTTTTGTGAGTTATATTGTACTTTCTTATTAGCGTAAGATAGTATAGAGTATTTAGCGATACTCACCTTGAGTTATAATCATAGTGTTGATTATACGAGTGGGTTGATAATTTTTGTAATCCGTAGAAAGGTACTAAAAATTATTATTCGAGAATAGTGGACGTAGGTTTCAACGTGTGAAACTGAACCACTTCAAAAATCGTGTGCCTCTCTCTTATCTCTTTACTTTTCGTTATTTTGTTACTCGCGCTTACTTTGATTAATTAATTAGTTGATTTTAATTCATAAGATCAAATAATTAATTACATATCATATAAATCGAGAAAGTGGGGCTAGTTTTTAATACTCAATTCACCCCCCTTCTTTCGTATTCGATCAGTAGACTCTACACTTTAGCTGTGACCGAAAGGGATCAGTTGATCACCGCCATCATACGACAACAACGTCTAACTCTAGTCAGGTGAGGGTTACCGATTTACGTTAATCAACTGACGTGGAGTATCAAAATATACTAGTCATGCCACGTATATTCCAATTGAGATTTATTATATATAAATGCACTATTGTCGAGGACACTTACTCTAACATTAACATCTGGTGAAAGTCTCCTAGTGAGGACGAGCTCCACAGCTAAATAGTACGGACAATAAAGTAGAGAAACAGACTGAACTATAAAGCATAAAGTAGTTTTGTTGTTTTCTTGAAATGGCAAAGCTTCAATTTGTCTTCTGTTTGGGTTGTCTGGCTGCTTTCCTTGGCAATTGGACTCATCAAGGCTTCCCTTGTGATCATAAGGACCTTATTATTCATGCTTCTACTTGACCTAATGCAAAAGGGAGCCTGAGCTGAATTGATTTGTGAAAAAACCATGTTGGACTCTTTTCTGGGTGTGAACCTTGTAGGCTGTTTTTATTGGCTTTAAACTAAACGTTTGGAAATATTTTTCTGGACTTTTTTGTTAACTTTCATGTGAACTTGGCAGTGGACCAAAGTGGGGGCTGCTGGGATGACCTAGTGAACCTCTTAGGTGGCTGGAAGTTGGGTGGTGCATGCTGGTTGGTTTGCTTCTGCTGGACTGTTGTCTGTGTGGTGTTGCTTGTACTGGCTTAGCTCATGTCTTGGCATATGTCTCAAGCTGTGTCTTGTTTTTTCTTAGCCATGGTCTTTGACAACACCAAATATTGTCGTGTCTAGTAGTAATTTTTAGAGTCTTTCGTTTTACTTTTTACGGGTCATTAGCTTTGTTTTATGTTAATTCTAGTTTTTGTAATAATGTTAGTATTTAGTATTTTAAGTCAATTTTGAGAGTCAAAACCCAAAAGTCAATGAAAGTCAAACCCGAAACCCGAGACCCAAGAACCCGGAAATTAGAGTGGGCTAGCAATGAATCATCAAGGCATGAAGACCAAGCCCAATGGGTCAATGGAAGTCAAGCCGGGGCCAAAAGTCCATGGGTCAACGAAAGTCAAGAAGGAAAGCAAGGGAAAAACGGGCAGTGCTCGACGCAGCCTGCGTCAGCAGAACGCAGCCTGCGTCAGCACGACGCAGCCTGCGTCAGCAGGACGCAGCCTGCGTCCTTTCTCAGCACGGGATTTCTTCATTTTCTCGTCTTGTCTTTTGAAAGCCCACTTTTCAAGGCCCCTAGGTTTGCGGACCAAGGGTATATAAGAAGAAAACTGAAGAGAGAGAAGGAGCCAAGCATACAACATTGAACATCATAATTTTCCTTAGAAATTCTCTACTTTGTTCTTCAACTTTGGCTCTTGTAATTTGGTTCTATTTAGAAATTGGTTGTAATATGAAGACTATGGGTAGCTAATCCTTTCATTACTTGGTGTAATTTGAACAAGTTCACACTTTTAGCAATTGTATGACTCTATAATCCTCTTCTTCTCTATTTAATGCAATTTGTTTATGATAATCTTTTATGTTGAGTGAATGAATGTTTGGTTTGACTAGCTTGACATTTTGTTTACTTGATAAATGCTTGTTCTTTGTAGGAATTGTCACCCTATGCTTGAATGTATGAAGTAGACTTGAAAGGTTTCATCTTTGGTTTAAAAGTTTGAGTCTTTTGAGAAATAAATTGTATGTTGTGTAATTTTTACATGGTTTAATGTTGAATTGCATAATTCTAGCTTAATCCTTTGGTTGAATGCTTAAAGCTTACTCCTTTGTTTATGCTTATGTTTTAATAAGTGTGGATTTAGTTGTAAAGGGTCAATTTTGGGTGGTTTAATTCATGTTGACTATTTCTTAGGAGTTGGTATTAGATAAATGAGAAGAGAGGAAGAAAGGAGTCATCTTTGCTAATTGTTGTGTTTATTGGGATAATTACACTAAGTATTTTCTCACATATTTGATTACTTGCATTGAAGGTGTTTGTGCTAGTGCCTAAGCTAGATTTTCATATTTTATGTTAACTCATCTTTTTACCCAAACTCCCCCATTTATGTTTTACTCCATGTTTTCCATTGTGAATATCATAGTTTGTAATTAATTTAAGTCTTTGTTTTAATTAGTGTCTTAATTAGTAATTAGTGCTTTAATTTGTGATTAGATCCATTAGTTTTGTTAATTGTTTTTGCAACGGTCTAGATTAGATTATTTTAGCTAATACCGCTTTCCCTTGGGTTCGATCCTTTTCTTACCCTTACTACCCTTTTTATTTAGGTTGGTTTGAGTCTAGATTTGGTTTTATAAATTTCTATTTGGTCTAGCTAATTTGCGGAATTAACGACACCGTGTTTTATCCACGTCAAATTTGGCGCCGTTGCTGGGGAAGGCAATATAGCTAAATATCAAATTGAAAATCTTGTTAGTGTCATACTTTGTTTAGATTGTTTTTCAAATATTTCTTTTTGTATTGTTTGTAGGTTACTTGGTGTTGAAGTTACTAATTGTGTTGTGGAGTTGTTTTTAAAAGTTTATGCCTAGGTCACAAGAAGGACTTGGTGACCAAGACATTGACCCATCCTCAAGTAGCATTTCCAATTGGTTGTTTTCGAATCCCCTCTATAGGAGACCCTTTTGGAGGGAGCCTAGTGAAGAGGAGCTTGGGAACAATATTTTTCAAGAACAACAAGAGCAAGTGTTTGAGTCACCTCCTAGGAGACCACCACCCTTGAACATCATCTACCCACCCGAAATGGAAGATAATAGAACGATTGGTGAGATCCGGGCAAGAAACTACGAAGAGCAACCGCTATGTATCGCATACCCTCCCATGGGGGATGTAAACTTCGAGCTAAAGGGGTTCTTTGTACACAACGTGCCTAGATTCCACGGAATGGTGGGAAATGACCCAAATAGGCACTTGGCCGAATTCTACATGATTTGCCAAGGGGCCATCCCCCAAGGAGTGACCGAAGACCAATTTAAGCTTAGGGCATTTCCATTCTCTTTACAAGATGCCGCTAAGGAATGGTTGTTTTGCCTTCCGGCCCATTCCGTCACTACTTGGGTGGGTTTGAAGAAGAAATTTCTTGAGAAATATTACCCGGATTCGAGGCATAATCATTCAAAGAAGCTCATCACTACCATTGAGCAAGACATGGGGGAAACCCTTTATGACTATTGGGAACGCTTCAAGAGCCTTGTAGCTAGATGCCCATATCATGGGATGTCGGGGGATGATTTATTGACGGCCTTCAATGAAGGTTTGTGCCAAAACGACCAACGGATGATCATTGCCGCCACCGGAGGTGGCATTGATACACTTAATGTGGCCGAGGCCAACAACATCATTGAGAAGTTGGCGATGAACACAAGAAGCTACGGGAGGAAAAATGAAAGGGGAGGAAGCTCTATAAATGTATCTTCCATGGAAGATCCTTATGCCTCTCAAAATCACACAATCATGCAAGAGATGGGTGAACTCAAAAGCATGGTGTCCAACTTGGTTTTCAACAAAAGTGGCTCATTTTCTCAACACCCCGAATCACTTGAATGTTCTTATTGTGGAGGTGACCATGCTACAAATACATGTTACATCATGATTGAGCAAGGAGCCACCATGGAGAGTGTCAATGCCATGGGGTATGTGAACTACAATGCTAGAAACCCAAGTGGTGGAGGAATGTATAACCAAGTGGGAAATCGTGATCTTTTGGGGTGGGGAGGAGACAAGTCAAAGAGTTTTGAAAATGGCCAATTCAATCACTTGAGAGCCCAAAATCCAACCCAAAACCGAAACTCTAATTTCAACCAAAATCCCCAAAGAAATTTCAACAACCCAAGACCCAACAACTCAAATTTTCCATGTAATTCTCAATCCCAAAGACAACCAAACCAAGGTCCCAATCAAGGGAATTCTTCTTCTCAAGGGAACTTGAGTGACATCTTGCAAACACTCCTTGCCAATCAAGAGAAAGATAGGGAGGAGACAAGGAGGGATTGAGAGGAAGCAAGGAAGGATAGGGAGGCTAACAACCTTAGGGTGAACAACTTGGAAACCCAACTATCCCAAATGGCCTCAAATTTGTCAAAATCCCAAGCTTCAAGCTCCACAAGATTCCAATATCAAACCATTCCCCCACCTAGGGAAAATGCTAGTGCCATGACCTTGAGAGGAGGCAAAGAGTTGGAAGTAAACCCCCTTGGAAAAGGAAAGGAAAAGATGAAGAATCTTGAGATGGAAACTTTGGAGATTGAAGACCAAGGAGAATTGGTGGTTGGTCAAGAAGAGATATCGAAGAATGAGAAAGGGGGATCCACAAGCAAGGACCCCAAGGGAGACACTTCAAGGAAGGGCAAAGACACTATTGAAGATGATGAAGTGGAGGAGTACATACCGGAAGTCCCCTTTCCTAGTGCTTTGATAAGCACTAGGAAGTATGCCAAGGAGAATGACTTATATGAGACTTTCCGAAAATGTGAGGTAAACATTCCTCTTCTAAATTTGTTGAATAGTGTCCCTAGGTATGCAAAGTTTTGAAAGAACTTTGCACACCTAGGAGAAATCCTAAGAAGGGAACCCATAAGGTTAGGGTGAGTGAACATGTGTCGGCCATTTTCAAACAAAATTTACCCAAGAAATGTGGAGACCCGGGCATGTTCACCATCCCTTGCACTATTGGGGGAAAAAGTTTTAAACGTGCCATGCTAGACCTTGGGGCTTCTATAAACGTCATGCCTCTATCTATTTATGAGACCCTAGGCTTAGGACCTTTGTCTAAGACCGGGGTAGTCATTCAACTTGCCGATAGGTCTAGTGTCTTTCCCAAGGGCATGGTAGAGGATGTGCTAGTGGAAGTCGATAATCTTGTCTTCCCGGCGGATTTCTACGTCTTAGATATGGAATCTAGCTCTAGTGCCACCCCTCTCCTTCTTGGTAGGCCGTTTATGAAAACTTCAAATACCAAGATCGATGTTTCAAACGGGTGCTTGACTATGGAGTTTGAAGGGAAAAGATTAACTTACAATATATATGACTCCATGAGGCACCCGAGTGACCATCAATCTTGTTTCTTCTTGGATATCTTTGAGCCATTAGTGAATCAAATGTATAAAGTTTGTGATAGAGACCCACTCGAGGTAGCTTTAACTAACCACATGGAAGAGGAAGGTTTGCGCTTGTTGTTGGCCGTTGATGTGCAGGAATGTCTTAAAGAATTGGAAAGGGAAGAGCCCATAGAAACATATGAGGAGCTAAACGTCATAGCAATGCTGAAAACTGGGCAAGGCAGTGTTCAACGCAGCCTGCGTCGTACGACGCAGCCTGCGTCACTGGACGCAGCCTGCGTCCTGAGCTGGCGAACTTGTCCGAGTTGTTTGCCTTGAGTATTCCACTCCACAAGCCCCTCCCTTCCATAATCCAACCTCCGAAGGTCGAGTTGAAGACCCTCCCAAGCCATTTGAATTACATCTTTCTAGGGGACAAGAACACCCTACCACTTATCATTTCAAGCACACTCACCGAGGACCAAGAAGACAAATTGGTATCACTACTTGAAAAGCATAAGGAAACTTTTGGGTGGAGCATAGCGGACCTAAAAGGGATAAGCCCGGTGACTTGCATGCACAAGATACGGCTTGAAGTGGATGCCAAACCGGTCCGACAACCCCAAAGGAGGCTCAATCCACCCATGGCGGAGATAGTGCAAGAAGAGGTAATTAAGCTATTGCAAATGGGTATCATTTTCCCTATTTCCGACTCTCGTTGGGTTAGCCAAACTCAAGTCGTACCCAAAAAGGGAGGAGTGACGGTAGTCAAGAATGCACAAGGAGACTTGGTCACCACCCGACCACAAACCGGTTGGAGGGTGTGTATTGACTACCGCCGCTTGAATGCGGTTACATTGAAAGACCATTTCCCGCTACCATTTATTGCTCAAATGTTAGAAAGACTAGCGGGAAAAGCTTTCTATTGTTTCCTTGACGGGTACTCGGGGTACTTTCAAATCCCAATCGCACCCGAGGACCAAGTCAAGACCACATTCATATGCCCATTTGGTACATTTGCTTATCGTCGTATGCCCTTTGGTTTGTGTAATGCACCGGGAACTTTTCAACGGTGCATGTTGAGTATTTTCTCCGACTATGTAGAACGAATCCTAGAAGTATTCATGGACGATTTCACCGTCCATGGGGACTCCTATGATGCATGTCTAAAACACCTTGCTCTTGTCTTAGAGCGATGCCAAGAGTCTCATCTCATTTTAAACTCCGAAAAATGTCATTTCATTGTGACTAGTGGCATCGTTTTAGGACATGTAGTGTCGGAAAGGGGGGTTGAGGTGGATAAGGCTAAGGTTGACATTATCAAAACCTTACCTTATCCCTCTAACACCCGAGACATTAGGTCTTTTCTTGGACATGCCGGTTTCTACCGGAGATTTATTAAGGATATTTCCAAGATTGCTAACCCCTTATGTAAGCTTTTGCACAAAGAAGCGGAGTTTGTTTTTGATGACTCATATAGGAAAGCATTCGATGACTTGAAGGAGAGATTGGTCACCGCACCAATTATTCAAGCACCACGATGGGATCTTCCATTTGAAATCATGACCGATGCAAGTGACTATGCATTGGGAGTGGTTTTGGGCCAAAAGAGTGACAAGGGACCCCATGTGATCCAATATGCTTCTACCCTCTTGAATGATGCTCAAAAGAACTATTCTACGACGGAGAAGGAGTTCCTTGGTGTGATTTATGCTCTAGAAAAATTACGATCTTATCTCTTGGGCACAAAGGTGATCATCTACACCGATCATGCCGCCATTAGATACCTTGTGGCAAAGAAGGATGCAAAGCCAAGGTTGTTGAGGTGGATTCTTCTTCTAAGTGAGTTTGATGTGGAAATAAAAGACAAGAAAGGGGTGAAGAATGTGGTGGCGGATCATTTGAGCCGGCTAAACCATGAAGGAAGACCATCATGCCCTCTTGAGGAGGTTGAAGGAGGTCGCCCTCATGAGTCACTTTATGCTATACAAGTGGAGGAGCCATGGTATGCTACCATGGTCAACTATTTGGTGACAAAGCGGCTCCCAAGCCATTTCTCTTCTCATCAAAAGAGCAAAGTCAAATCTGATGCCAAGTACTATACATGGGATGATCCTTACTTGTGGAAGTTTTGCCAAGATCAACTTGTGAGAAGATGTGTACCCGAGAGTGAGATCCCTTCCATCTTACATCATTGTCATGACTATGCTTGTGGAGGACATTTTGGGCCACAAAGAACCGCTAGAAAAGTGCTTGAATGCGGTTTCTTTTGGCCGAGCCTTTTCAAAGATGCCCACAAATTTGTAAAAACTTGTGACCGATGTCAAAGGGTGGGGAATTTGACAAAAATAAATGAGATGCCACAACAACCTCTTCTATATTGTGAGATCTTTGATGTGTGGGGAATTGATTTTATGGGCCCTTTCCCAAATTCCGGTGGTTATTTGTACATCCTCTTGGCGGTGGACTATGTATCAAAATGGGTTGAAGCAATTCCTACCCGCACCGATGATGCCAAGGTAGTAGCCATTTTCATTCAAGAGAACATATTCTCCCGGTTTGGCTTTCCAAGGGCTATCATTAGTGATAGGGGTACCCATTTTTGCAACAAGGTGATTGGAGGCCTTCTCAAAAGGTATGGGGTGAATCATAAAATTTCCACGGCCTACCACCCACAAACAAAAGGGCAAGCTGAACTCTCCAACCGTGAAATAAAAGGAATACTTGAAAAGACGGTTAATCCGGATAGAAAGGATTGGAGCAAGAGGCTAGTTGATGCATTGTGGGCATATAGGACCGCTTTTAAAACCCCCATTGGCATGTCCCCATTCCGTCTCATCTATGGCAAGGCTTGCCACCTCCCCGTGGAGGTTGAGCACAAAGCCTATTGGGCTATCAAATCTTTCAACCAAAACCAATATGAGAGCGGTATGCACCGAAAGCTTCAATTACAAGAACTTGAGGAAATTCGCCAAGATGCTTATGAGAACTCTTCCATCTACAAGGAGAAAACAAGGAGATGGCATGATGGGATGATAAACCGTCGAGTTTTCAAGGAGGGTGATAAAGTTCTTGTGTTCCAAAACCGGTTTAAGCTCTTTCCGGGCAAGTTGAGGTCAAGATGGTTTGGACCTTACACCGTCAAGAAAGTGTTTAGCCATGGAGCTATTGAAGTGGAGGGGCCCGGGGATGGAAAGCTCCTCAAAGTGAATGGCCACCGTCTCAAACACTACTTCCAAGGATGTGCCCGGGAGGGGGAAGAAGAGGTCTTGCTTGAAGACCCCGTTTATCAAAGTTGAAAAGCTTGAAATAGCTAAGTCGAGCCATCGACTCTAAATAAACGGCAAACCGTGTACATACTCTATCCTTGTGAATATTTCTTTGAAGTTTCTTTGTTATATCTTAGCATTTGAGTTGTTTTAAATTAGTTAGACATTGCATCAAACAAAATTTTTTGAAGTTACTAACGGTTTTGTGAAGTTTTGCGAGTTTTCGGCCGCCTCGGGATGCGTGCCACGGATAAAAAGTTCGGGAATCGATGGAATTTGGATATTGGAGGTTATCATGGACCATTGGAGTGAAAATGCAAGTATGGAGGTGTTTGGAACACTTAGCAAAAATTTTGCTAAGTGCAAAAGCTAGAACCACTCGGCAGTGCAGGACGCAGCCTTCGTCGTAGGACGCAGCCTGCGTCGTCACGACGCAGCCTGCGTCGTCACGACGCAGCCTGCGTCGTATGACGCATCCTGCGTCGAAAGCAGATTTCAGTATTTTGTTCTCCTTTTGCCCGCGTTCTTCATAAACACACAAACACATCTTCATCCTTCATCTTTCACGAAAAACACCCCTAACCCAACCCCAATCCCTCAAAAATCCATCTTTCTCACTCAAATCTTCCAAAATTTTCATCAAAATCAATCCAATTCTTCTTCCTAATCATTATTCTACCTTCAATAACCCCAAAATCAATCTCACTCACTAAAAATCTCAGAAAATCCGTTTTGAAAACCTAGATTTTTTTTCCTCAAATTCGTTTTTTCGGATCTTTTGCTGGGTTTTTAAGGTTGTTTGTCGGATTCCCTACCTATTCTAATCATCAAGGAGCTTGAATCTTGTGGAAAAGCAAAGGTATAACTTCATACTCAACTTCTTCCTTGTTCTTCAAGTTTTTGCTCGAATTAGGCTAGAATTAGTCTTAGGTTGAGTTCCCCCTTTCCCTTGATTGATTGTGTAGTTAGGATTGGACAAAGTTTTCTAAGTGAGGTAAAGAAATTCAACAAACACTAGCTTCTTGAGGTGTAGAAATTGTTGCACACCAAGTGTTTGCTGAATTGCTTGAGTGAAAAATCTTTCGAGTGATTGCTTGTTGTTTGTTGTAGTGTGTTGTTTGTTAAATTTTGCAGAAATGGCACCCAAGATCTCTAAATTGTTTGGCAAAGGGAAAAATAAGAGGGCCGCGGTGAGTGAGCCCGACACCGAGGTGGAAGCGGTGTTCATGGGCTATTAAAGGTTGCAAGCTCAATATAAGAAAATTTTGGATAAGCTAACCACTCAACCTCTTGTAGCCACCAAATTCTTTTGCCCAAACACCCTCCATGCCTTAGGCATGTTCAACTTGACAAGGGACATGCTAGCTAAAGTAGGGCTAGAGGCTTATCTCGAGCCGAACTCCTGGGATTACACCTATAGGAGTTTCGCATACGAGTTTCTAGCAACCTGGTCGGAGTTGGATGTGCCCGAAGGTGAGGAGAAAGCCTACCGATTCCGTTTGAACCAAACTTGGCATAATGCCCCAACTTCCGAAATCCGTCAAATCCTGAAAATCACCAAGCAACCCGAAGATATTAGGTGCCCCAAGGGCAAAATGCATTTCATGTGGAGTAACATTACCAGTGACCACGGCCCATCTAAAGATGCCAAACTTTCAGCCATCACCCACCCCGTACTCCGCCTAATCACAAGATTCCTTACCACTGTCTTCAACTCCGCGGGAGAACCCACCAAAATGCCGGAGAATATCCGGCTTTGTTTGTGGACTATGCTTCCGGAGGGGGTAGGGATCCCGGATTGGGCCGATTTGTTTTTGAGGGCTTGCATCAAACATAGGCAAAAATCTGCTAGGGCAAGCATCCATTGTGGGGGGGTGATTTCTTTCTTGGTAAGGCATTATGAGGGGGGCATTGGTAATGATCAAGCGGTGAACATTTGTAGGGGGTTGACGAGGTACAACCGTCTTGGGCTAGAGGAAGTTCATATGTTTAAGACTAGCAAAGAGCAACCCTTGAAAGGGTTTTGGTTGGGAAGTGACGGGCTAAGTTACATGAAGATGCCTAGACCTCAAAACAACCCCTTACCTAGAGGACCCGCGGCGTGGGATTTTTTGTGTCCTAGGGAGGAAAGTTTGGGGGTAAGTAGTGAGGAGGAGGAGATAGAGGAAGTGCCTTTGAGGCAAAGAAGGAGGGTAAGGAGAGAGGGTGATGAGGGAAGTGAGCGGGTGAGCGAGGAGATCGAGATTCTCGCCATTGAGCAAGGACCTTTCCAACCCACAAATTTTCAATAACAACAACAACAACAACAACAACAACAACAACAACAACAACAACAACAACAACAACCACCACCACCACCACCACCATTCCATTTCCAATCACCATTCCAAAGCCACCAAGATACCGACACCCCCATGTTTGATGCGGAGGGTCGTTCTAGCATACCCGTGGAGCCATGGCAACAACAAATGGCTAACTATTTTGCTAGCACCAACGACGTTTTGAAGCATATTAGTGGGAGGGTGGACGATTCGAACACATGGCAACAACAACAAGGTAGTAGGCTTGAGACATTGGATGATTGGCACAATGTGGTGGAGGAGAGAGAGAGAGATTGAGAGGGGAGGCCGAGAGGGCTCAAAGAGAGGAATGGAGAAGGATGGTAGAAGGGCAAGAGGAGGCCCGCCTTTGGAGGGAACAACAAGATCAAAGGTGGCGGGAACAAAATAAAATGTGGACCACCCAAAATGCTTGGAGGGAGCAAGCTACGAGCCACTTTAACGTTCAAAATGAGCGCCACCACACCTATCTTCAAGACTCCTATGAAGATGCGGTGGCACAAGAGGACGTCTATGGCTTGGCTAGCTCTCTCTTTGGGATGTCCATCCAACAAAACCCGGGCTACCCTTTTCCTTACACCCAAGAGGCCCTTGATGAAGGCCTAGAACGAAGAAGACGGGTTAGAGAAGAAAGGGAGAGGAGGAGAAACCGAGGAGGTGCCTCGGGTTCTTCTCGTTTCGACAATTGATGAGGTAACCTTTTTCTTTTCTCCTACAATGAGGACATTGTATGTTCTAAGTGTGGGGGAGAAGATTGTACATAGTTAGTTTGTTTTTGATGCATTGTATTTTATTTGTCTTTATTTTGAAGAAAAAAAAAAAGAAAAAAAAAGAGAAAAAGAGAAAGAAAAGAAAAAAAAAAGAGAAAAGAAGAAAAAAAATTGAAAATCCCGGCTAGGTGAAAACCCACAAGGGTGGGCACCTAGGCAAGATTGGGAAGGTGGCCGAGGACGGAATGGAAACCCGAAAGGGCATTCCGGGCAAAATGAAGAATCGAGTTGCGAGCCACCAATGAGAGGAAAGGAAAAGCTAAGGTGAAAACCCGGAAGGGCACCTTAGGCAAAATGAGGGATTTTCAAGAAAAAAAAATGGAAATGAAAAAAATGAAAAAAAAATTGAGCATAATACTTTCGATGATGAGGATTTTGGAGGCATAAGAAGGGAGTGATAAGGAGGAAATTGGAAGGAGGCTAGCTTAGGACTTCCTTTATTTTTATTTTTTATTTTTTTGAGTCACAAAACTTGGTTCCAAATTGGTGGTTTTTCTCTTGGTGGTTACTTGGTTGTGCAAATTGTGTAGTTTGGGGCCAACCAAGTAACCATGCATTACACTAGTGGAGTAATAAGGGGGTGATATAAGTAGTGGAGTTGCATGGAGTTTGGTGATGAAGGCCATCTCGCTATGCCTTGGGATAAGGCAAAGATGGTCATACTACATTCTTGGGAGCTATAAGAAGGGAGGAATTATGTGAATTGAGTCGGAGTTGGTGGTGTGTCGAGTCTTGTTAAGAGGGAGTTATAAGTAGGAAGAGGTAAGGGAAGAGTGTTAAAACAACATTGAGTCATTTTTTTTGTTTTAATAGGTGGTTGTGGTTTGAGGGAGATATAAGAAGGTAGTGGTGAGGGAAGAGAGGTCATTGCCTCCGCATGCTATGTTTGGACTTGTGTTTGCCTTGCCAATCTCGAGTTTTACACGGGACGAGTAAAAGTCCAAGTGTGGGGGTATTTGACAACACCAAATATTGTCGTGTCTAGTAGTAATTTTTAGAGTCTTTCGTTTTACTTTTTACGGGTCATTAGCTTTGTTTTATGTTAATTTTAGTTTTTGTAATAATGTTAGTATTTAGTATTTTAAGTCATTTTTGAGAGTCAAACCCGAAAGTCAATGAAAGTCAAACCCGAAACCCGAGACCCAAAAACCCGGAAATTGGAGTGGGCTAGCAATGAATCATCAAGACATGAAGACCAAACCCAATGGGTCAATGGAAGTCAAGGGCGGGGCCAAAAGTCCATGGGTCAACGAAAGTCAAGAAGGAAAGCAAGGGAAAAACGGGCAGTGCTCGACGCAGCCTGCGTCATCACGACGCAGCCTGCGTCAGCACGACGCAGCCTGCGTCGTAGGACGCAGCCTGCGTCCTTTCTCAGCACGGGATTTCTTCATTTTCTCGTCTTGTCTTTTGGAAGCCCACCTTTCAAGGCCCCTAGGTTTGCGGACCAAGGGTATATAAGAAGAAAACTGAAGAGAGAGAAGGAGCCAAGCATACAACATTGAACATCATAATTTTCCTTAGAAATTCTCTATTTTGTTCTTCAACTTTGGCTCTAGTAATTTGGTTCTATTTAGAAATTGGTTGTAATATGAAGACTATGGGTAGCTAATCCTTTTTATTACTTGGTGTAATTTGAACAAGTTCACACTTTTAGCAATTGTATGACTCTATAATCCTCTTCTTCTTTATTTAATGCAATTTGTTTATGTTAATCTTTTATGTTGAGTGAATGAATGTTTGGTTTGACTAGCTTGACATTTTGTTTACTTGATAAATGCTTGTTCTTGGTAGGAATTGTCACCCTATGCTTGAATGTATGAAGTAGACTTGAAAGGTTTCATCTTTGGTTTAAAAGTTTGAGTCTTTTGAGAAATAAATTGTATGTTGTGTGATTTTTACATGGTTTAATGTTGAATTGCATAATTCTAGCTTAATCCTTTGGTTGAATGCTTAAAGCTTACTCCTTTGTTTATGCTTATGTTTTAATAAGTGTGGATTTAGTTGTAAAGGGTCAATTTTGGGTGGTTTAATTCATGTTGACTATTTCTTAGGAGTTGGTATTAGATAAATGAGAAGAGAGGAAGAAAGGAGTCATCTTTGCTAATTGTTGTGTTTCTTGGGATAATTACACTAAGTATTTTCTCACATATTTGATTACTTGCATTGAAGGTGTTTGTGCTAGTGCCTAAGCTAGATTTTCATATTTCATGTTAACTCATCTTTTTACCCAAACTCCCCCATTTATGTTTTACTACATGTTTTCCATTGTGAATATCATAGTTTGTAATTAATTTAAGTCTTTGTTTTAATTAGTGTCTTAATTAGTAATTAGTGCTTTAATTTGTGATTAGATCCATTAGTTTTGTTAATTGTTTTTGCAAGGGTCTAGATTAGATTATTTTAGCTAATACCGCTTTCCCTTGGGTTCGATCCTTTTCTTACCCTTACTACCCTTTTTATTTAGGTTGGTTTGAGTCTAGATTTGGTTTTATAAATTTCTATTTGGTCTAGCTAATTTGCGGAATTAACGACACCGTGTTTTAGCCACGTCAGTCTTCTCAAGGTGGCCCCTTGGGTTAGCTCCTGCTTCACCTTATGTCTTGACATGGCATGAGGTATACGAACGGTTCCAACTTCACAAAAAAGTTGGTGGCGACTCCACAAATACGTATTTCTACGCTTGTCCCTTTTTAAGTGCGCCCGACCGTGGTTCATCACACCACAGCCTGACACGTAGTCGCGAATCCGTGTATCACAGATGGAAAATGTGAAGAACGCTATGAAGCAAAGCTTGGACGGTGATGATCTCAAAGATAAAGTATGATCGATGAAAATGGTGGTAGTCTACCAACACTTCATCTTGTGCTACTTGGGAGGCAACCCGTGTTTATTTATGTTTTGAGACAATTTATTTATGGTTGCTTTGGATGTAGAGTCTATTGATCGAATACGAAAGAGGGGGGGGGGGGGGTAGATTGAGTATTAAATAAACCAATTAATTAATCAATAAAATATGCAAGTAACGAAATAGAGAAATAAAGAGAGACACAAGAGATTTTTGAAGTGGTTCAATTTCACAAATCGAAACCTACGTGCACTATTCTCGATTAATAATTCTTAGTACCTCTCTACGGATTACAAAAATTATCAACCCACTCGTATAATTAACTATGATTATAACTCAGATTGAGTATCGCTAAATACTCTATACTATTTTACGTTAATAAGAAAGTACAATATAACTCACAAAAATTCTCGTTAAAGAATAAGTAAGATTATGTGATATACTATTTTCCAATAATGTATTTCACACGAACAATAAACAAATTTGATGCATGACTTTTTCGAAACAAACAATAAAAAATAATAAGTATTTTGCTCAAAGTTTGTTTAAAATTAATTTGTAAAATTTTCTCAATTGTGTAAAAAGTCTTGTTGAACGATTGAGATCGAAGGAATATTTATAGTAGAAGCATAGGAGATATAAAATCTAAAACCCTAGCATTTTCTTTAAGAAATATATTTATCTTTAATATCTCAAAATATTGTTGTAAAGATATTATTAGAATCATAGGTTGATGAAAACAAGGAAACGTGCCATAGAGGCCGATTTCCTCATCTTCACGCAACCCTAGGTGTTTGCCTATGAACACGCAACCCTAGGAGGTACAAACCCTAGGTTTCACGAAACCCTAGGTGGCACAATCACTATAAGGGCTTATTAGGTTAACAACAAAATTGTGATAATGTATTCGAAATCCTAGGTAGCATGACAACTCATAAGTTGTATTACTATCGAATCGAATTCCGTAAATACATTATCTATTAAAACTTTCGAAAAATATAAAATACTCTTTCTCTTTTTGAAAACATTTAAACAATTTATTTCCAAAATCATGCATCAATTTCATCATTCAAACTTATATGTGAAAATAGCTATAACTTTGAACATAGTATGTAAAGTTATAAGTGAAATAGTTATAACTTTACTTACATAAAAATCACTTTAATGGAATAGTTACCAAATGACGACCTATACTATCTAATCTTCACAAAGATCTTTAGTATACGGATCATCTCTTCATTTTGATCACAAAGACCCTCCATCGTGAGTCTTGTGTTATTTGAAGTAGATCTTGGTTGAATTGTTTCTTCAATGTTATAACCAAAGTAGCTATAACTTTGTATATGAACTTCCAAAGTTATATCTCAAGCTCCTATAACTTTGTCTCACAGAAACTTCAAAGTTATGCCTTAAGCTCCTATACCTTTGATCTCCTTTCTTGTAATTGTTGTTAGTTATGATAAGACTAAAGCACACAATTACATGCATATAATATATCAATTAAAGGACATTATCAAATAAATACTTGTCATTGTCAAAACTATAAAATAGGTCCAACAAATTCCCCCTTTTTGATGATGACAAGTCTCTTTTGATTTCTCTTAATATTGTGACTAATTATAGTTCTCCCTCAACAAAATACTACCAAAGTTATAGTAATTTTGATAGCAAGAACATAACAACCTAGCCAAAGTTATAACTTGAAAGACTTTAAGAAATAACGGGTCTTGACAAGGACCAATCTTAAGCAAAGATTCAAATCATATCATTTCTTCCACCTCTTGGCATCATTGAAAACACAAGAATAGATATATAAAATGACTAGAATAACATACTCCAAGCCAAGAAATAGATATACAAAATACGCAATACTTCACGATTTGTAGCAAGCAAAATCAAGTACTAAATGTCAATTAAACTACAAACCACAAGTAAGAGCGTTAAGTGCCAATGGGTCGAATAGAAAGTAAGCCAAAATGGACCGAATGGACAATAGGATAAGTAGTTTAAGGACAACCAAATCAAGACGATAAAAATCAAGGCATATAGGGTTGATGAGGGATAGTGGGGTCGATATAGCCGGGTCGGGTACGGTACTCAATGGTGTCAAGGCCATCAAAGCACTTTTTCACATGATTAGCTTGTGTGGTGAGGCATGAGTCAAATTTCCAAACCTTCATGGATAAGGCCTCCGTCGCATCATAGATAGTGTGCATTGCATCTCCCATTTCCGCACCACTCTTCACCAATGCAGCTCCTTGGCTAACCAAGAATTGCATCCAATCCCGTTGGCTGAATTGTTCATGACTAACATCGACCACATTCCTCTCAATTTTAGCAAGGCAACCCTCAACCTCTGTCATCTAAGCCTTGAAGTCACCACTCACAACCGACCCACCATGGTCACGGTTTGAGCATGGACTCCCCAATGCCACGGTGTTTACCACTTTTATCAACAACCGCATCGATTTTCTTATCTTGTGCATCAAGGCGCTCCATAAACTTCGCCATATACATATCCAATTTGGTTTCGAGAATCGAAAAATCAACATTATTCGGTTTAACATCAACCGAACACACTTTGGATTGAAAAACCAATTTGGACCCACGACCACCATCCTCATAAATTTCAGATAATTATCATTCATGTCATCCTTAAGATTGACCCCATAGCTAGCCGGATTAACATCTCTCTTCTCTTCAAAAATCCAAGACGCCCACATTCCATAAGGAAGGTATAAGGTTGTATATACCTTGTCCTCCGTCATGGAAAAACTAGTCTGAAAAATTCGAGCAAAAATGAGAAAAGCAAGATTGACACGTTCACCCTCAAGCCACATTTTAACCACCATCATCTCATATCAAATGCTTTTATCCCGACCACCCCGACGCGGGACCACCGTATTCCATAAAAAAATCAAGAAATATTTCAGTTTAGGAGATGAATTTCCCGCCAACACACAACTAGAAAAGGTTGCATTCGCATCAAAATATTTCTTCACAACGACCTTAGTTGTGTCAGATAACTCCTCCCATGCCGTACTCGGATTTATTTCGGCCCCATCATCAGCAACCGAAAAAAGAGTACAAAAGTCATTAATGGAGACAGATATTTCACCACCATTGACTGTAGCGTGTGAGACTCCGGATTTTAAAGAAATGGAAGCGTAAAATTGGATTACCTCGATGGGATATATCGGACCCGAGAACCGAACAATGGTCTCCCACTCCTGGAATTTCAAGAAATCCGTGAAAAACTTCAAGGCGGAGTATTTGTCGCACCACGCTTTTGAAAAACTTCTCCCACCTTGAATTGTATACTTAACAACCCGATTAATTAATTTCCGTTCCTCCTTTGTTTGTCTCAATTTATCAAGCCTGGATGCCATAGCCTGCGGCAAAAGTTCACGAAACAGAGGCCTATTCGCACCATCTGTTACCGAGCCTTCTTCACGTTTTTCTGACCCAGAAGCGACCTTATTCTTTCCCATGTTGAGCCTTCGCCTTTTTGTTCCTTCAAGAGCCAAACCCGACTCAGCTTGGATCAAAGTGGGTGATTTTTGGCTGGGTTGTGGTGAAGGATTAGTAGACATGCAAGGTGATGTTGTTTTGGAGTTTGGGGTGTTGGTGTTTTTAGTTGTGGACCTAGTGAAAGCCAAGGATGTGTGAGTTTTTGTTTTTTTTTTCGTGTAAAAGAAGGAAGATGGTGATGTTGGTGATGTGTGTTTATGGTGATGTTGATAAGTAACTATGAGAGGTAGTGTTGGGTTTTGTTCTTTTGTAGCTACCTACATGTGAGCCGTCCTCTACTTCCTCTTTTTCCTTTTTTTTTTTAATTTGGGTAGGATAGAAAAGGAATCTAGGGTAAATATAGGAGAGATATGGTAAAGTTAAGATTAGGTAAATAAAAAGATATGGTAGAATATTATGGTTAGGAATTTCGGTCAACATCAAGTTCAAGGATAAGAATTTTGGTAAATTTTGGAAAGTGAATAAGATAGATTTTTTGCAAATATGTGGTCCATATTTCAATATTCATAAAATACTTAATATGCAAGATATTCACGTAAAATATATAATATTAAACACAAATATACTAGCAATAGAATACACGGATACAGTCATACAATCTTGTCTTATTCTAACCACTCATGCAAGTTCATAAAAAAAATATGATGAATTTAATTGCTACTGATTAAACGAATTTCCAACCACAAAATCTCAAAACATCTTCCCGCTAACGCCTTTGTTAAAATGTCAGCCCATTGATTTTCAGTACTTCAAAATTCTAGTTTAATGTTGCCTTTTTCTACATGGTCGCGTAAGAAATGGTGTCTAATGTCTATATGTTTAGTACGAGAATGCTGAGCTGGGTTCTTAAAAATAATAATAACACTCGTATTATCACAAAATATAGACATATAACCAAAATTTACACCATAATCACATAGTTGTTGCTTTAGCCATATTAACTAAGAACATACAAGTCCTGCATCTATATACTCGGCTTCGGCAGTGGACAACGCAACTGAATTTTGCTTCTTTGAACCCTTAGCTATAATGCATGGTCCAACAAACGTAGCGAATCCAGAAGTACTTTTTCTATCTAAAGAACATCCAGCATAATCTGCATCTGAATATCCTACTAGATCGAAATTACACTAAAGTGTATACCATAAGTATAAATTAGATGTACCAATTAAATATCTCAAGATACGTTTAACTGCAATCATATGTGACTCTCTAGGACACGATATAAATCGAGCACAGACACATACACTAAACATAATGCCAGGTCTACTCGCAGTTAAATATAATATAGAACCAAACATACCTCGATATGTAGTCTCATCAAGACGCTTATCATTTTCATCTAAGGTTAACTTTTTATCAGTTACCATAGGTGTGTCCATTGGATGAGAGTTCTCCATACCAAGTTTCCTGATTAGCTCCTTGACATATTTTTGTTGGTGGATCATTATACCGTCTTTACTTTGTTGAATTTGCAATCCTAGGAAGAATTTCAATTCTCCCATCATGCTCATTTCAAATTCAGAGGTCATTAGATATGAAAAAGACTTGCACAATTTATTGTTAGTAGAACCAAAAATAATATCGTCTACATAAATTTAAGCAACAAGTAAATCAGAACCCTCGGATTTTAGGAATAGTATTTTGTCGACAGATCCACTTTTAAAAATGCTTTGTAATAGAAACTTGGACAATCTGTCGTACCATGCCCTAGGACCTTGTTTCAAACCATATAAAGCTTTATCAAGCTTAAAAACATGGTTTTGAAACTTTCTATTTAAAAATCCTGGAGGTTGTTCTACGAAAACCTCTTCTTCCAAATAACCGTTAAAAAATGCAGTCTTAACGTCCATTTGGTACAGTTTCATTCCTTTATGAGCTGCGAAGGCGATAAGCAGACGAATAGCCTGAAGTCTTGCTACAGGTGCGAAGGTCTCGTCATAATCAATCCGTTCCTTTTGATTATATCCTTGAACGCCCAATCGAGCCTTATTACAAACTATAACTCCTGAGTCATCCAATTTATTTATGAATACCCATCGAGTATTAATCACAGTTCGATTTTTAGGTGGTGGCACTAGATGCCAAACATTATTACGTTCAAACTGTTGAAGCTCTTCTTGCATTGCCACAATCCAGTCGGATTCTACAAGTGCTTCTTTGATGTTGGTAGGCTCTATAATAGACAGAAAAGAATAGAATGAAAAAACGTAATTTAATGTTTGTCTTTTTTGAACTCCCTTATTCAAACTTCCTAGGATACTATCCATAGGATGAGAACTCTTATATTTCCATTTTATTAGAGTTCCTAGGCTCATCATCATCTGATGAACTCTCACTTTCCTCAAATGATTCAGAGTCAAGATTGGTTCCCCCTGAGCTTTACTCTGGGGTTTTAGCTGAAGTTGATAAAACTTTAGTTACATTATCTTGATCCTGGTCCAAAGTTATAGCATCAGAAGTTATAACTTCGGTTTCCTTATTCTTATTTTGAGAGGACACATTCGTATCATCAACAATTGTCTCAGTTCTCTTTTCAAGATCATTTGCGGATTTATCAAGTTCATCATTTGTGACAACCCTTGCGAATGCGGAAAGATAAAACATACAAGCATGTGAATTATATAGCAGAAAATACGGTATTTTAAAAACCTTTATACATGCAAGATAGAAAAATACGAGGAGTGTCAAAATATTACAAACTAAATAAAAATACCACAAGAGACGTAGTCTCTCAAAGTGTTAACAAAAGACAAAGTAATTAGCAACTAGCTAAAATCGTCTAGAGGTTAATCATCCAGGGACTACGCCCGCTAGCTCACACCCGAACCCAAAATGTCAAGCAAAAAGCCATCCAAGCAAGCAACCTGTTCATCCATGAAAAACATGAATGCCACTGTCAGTGGGGAGTAACTCCGGGTTCTCCCAGCCATATCACCTTTAACGTACATATAAGAAAATACAAAAGTAAAGCATGCATATATATATACATGTGAGTTGCGATAAGAATAGATAGGCAATTCTATAGAAAATGATAAGATCATATGGAAATCAAATCCGAACCATCATGCTATTCAAAGACTCGGGAAAGACACTCTTAGGCAATCGAATACGCTCACTAGGGCTTACATCTCACCGTTAGCGGTATAAGATTGATAAGATTGAGACTCGACAGACAAACCACGTCAAGTCATGCGATTATCACAATAAATACAACATATTATCATCCATTCACGAACCAAGACATTGACGGTGTCCAATCATGCAATGACCATGAATAATATCATGAAATCACGCATTCAAAGAACGATGACACAAGACGACAACTCTCACGGTAAATGAAACGCACTAGCATCGTGTACATGGCAAGTATGATTAAAAGGCGTTCACGGATGACATTTCCCTCAACCCATACACGATGACATTTCGTGTAGGTATACTAATTTCCTCTTGGTAGGGCGACGATAATAATACGGTTCCTAGTCTAAATCTTGCCAGACTCTCGGAATAAATCATGTTCCGATTCGACACGCGATGACATTTCGCATCCAAGACTCGGGCTTACAATATATATGCCGAGTACCCCAAATTCGGTAGATCAATTCACGAACGAGGCGGAAAAACAGCTCAAGCCTCATAACAAGCGGTACGCTACATGCAAATAACACCACCTCGCAAGTACCCAACATTTGACGGCCGGGTCGATCAACGCAAAGCGTTCAACTCCCACAACGTCGTCGTATGCCCACTAACACATGCATTTAAGCAGTAGGATACCTCTCCGTTCCGACATTCCAGCCTTACGAACGGGAAGGTAGCCAAGGAATGAGAGTACAAAGCACAAGACAAAATAGTGCTCAAACCGTATCATTTGTAAAAACCGACTCAAAGTGGGAACATACCAAAAACCGTCACAAAACATGAGAATAGGGAATCATATAAGTTTAAATATGATAAACATGAGTCAAAACATGATACATAAGCCTTTGAACAAGTTTATGAAGCATAATGAATAAAAAACATAGATACCTCTCCAAAACAACAAGTTTGGAAACTAACTAAAACAAGGGTTCACTGCAAACTGTCATAACTAGAGTTCTAGATATGGGAATGCAGAAATTCCAAGTCGAGGTGATAGCTTATCCTCCGACGGTTCCAACGAGTGGTCACAAGCCCAAAACAAGCAAGTAACGAAGGAGATATGATCATTCTACCAAAAAGGGTCAGTGCAGTGAAACTGCACAAGTCACGACCGTGACTTGTATTTCACGACCGTGAAATGAGGTTTCACGACCGTGAAATGACATCTCACGACCGTGAAACACTCTGTTACCAATTCACCCGAGAGCCTTCAACAAAAATCAATCCTATCATTTCCAATTCTCATAATTCATTTCTAATAACTATCAACAATCAATATTCATCATCAACAATCATTAAATAACAACAATCATCATCTATAACATGATTCCTAAACATACTAATCGTATTCTAATACGATTTCTAGCATATAAAGCATGTAAAACACGTAAATGATACCGAGTAACCCTTCACCGTTACCTTTAAGCGTCTTTAAACGGTTACTAAGCTTTCCTAGTCTCCACCTACATACAATTAGATAATAAAAGATGAATATAATTCACCTAGAGAAAGACGGATAATTTAAAAAGCAAGAAAGACGATGATTTTAATATCAAAACGGATAGAGGAAGGTAAGAGGGAAAGAATGAGACGAACTTACGTGAATTCTATCAAAGAACGAAGGAGTTACGATGATTCTAAGATCGAAATCCAAGAGGGAGGCTAGGATTTTGTTTGCTTAAGGAGGAAGTCATTTGGTTGTGTTTGTGTAATGAATTAGGTTAAGGGGTAGTGTGAGTTGTATAGGAGAAAGACGGTTCCAAAGTCAAGGAAAGTCAAACTCGACTCCAAAGTCAAGAAAAGTCAAAGACGACTCAAAAGTCAAGAAAAGTCAAAGACGACTCAAAAGTCAAGAAAAGTCAAAGACGACTCAAAAGTCAAGAAAAGTCAAACTCGCCTTAAGACGGGATTCTCATGGAATCTCGCGAAAATTCCAAATACAAACTCGGAAATTCTAAATTCGACTCGAAACATTAAATTATAAATTAAAACTTAAATTCGCTGAAAAGTATCCGTAATATATTTTCACTATAAAAATAGGGTACATTTCCGGGTGTTACAAAGACACTCTTAGGCAACCGAATACGCTCACTAGGGCTTGCATTTCACCGTTAGCGGTATAAGTTTGATAAGATTGAGACTCGACAAACAAACCATGCCAAATCATGCGATGATCACAATAAATCCATCATATTATCATCCATTCAAACATAGCAATACATTGACGGTGCCCAATCATGCAATGACCATGAATAATATCATGAAATTTTGCATTCAAAGACGACACAAGACGACATCTCTCACGGTAAATGAAACTGTAACACCCGGAAATGTACCCTATTTTTCTAGTAGAAATATTTTACGAGATCTTTTCAGCAAATTTAAGTTTTAATTTGGAATTTTAAGTTTCGAGTCGAATTTAGAATTTCCGAGTTCGTATTTGGAATTTCTGCGAGATTTTATGAAAATCCCTTCTTAAGGCGAGTTTGACTTTTCTTGACTTTTGAGTCGGGTTTGACTTTCTCGACTTTGAAACCGTCTTTGACTTTTTCCTTCATAACTCACACAACTCCCTCCCTTAACCTAATTTTTCATTCATCACAAAATCAAACACAAAACCCTTCCTTCTTCCTTAAGAAACTTTCCCTCTTTGAATATCGATCTTTGATTCGTCGTAACTTCTTCGTTACTTGATAGAATTTACGTAAGTTTGTCTTATTCTTCATCCCGTACCTTCCTCTATCCGTATTGATATTAAAATCATCGTCTTTCTCGCTTTTCAAATTTCCCGTCTTTCTCAAGATGAACTTTATTCATCTTTTTACGATCTAATTGTAGGTGGCGACCTCCAAGATCCCGACAAAGACTATTTCCTTATAGAAGAGGAGCTTGATGAGTAGGGAAGACGCATAAAGGTAACGGTGAAGGGTTACTCGGTATCATTTACGTGTTTTACATGCTTTATATGATAGGAATCGTATTTAGAATACGATTAGAAGCTTAGAAATCATGCTATGATTAATGAATGTTATTATATGATGATTATGGATGATATATATTGATTGTTGATGATTATTAGAATTGATATATGAGAATTGGATTGAATTGATTAAGTGAGCAAGGCTCACGGGTGAAGAGGTGCTCCCAGCCGGTCGACCGGCCGCCGGTCTGACCACCGGCTGGGAACACATCAGTAACATTCTTTGGAAAACTTGGATTTTTGCATGAAGAGGGGTTCCTGGCCGGCCCACCGGCCACCGGTCCTCCAACCGGCCTGGACCACCTCAGTAAGTGAAGTTTGGCTTT